>JAECUM010008561.1:0-68836 GCA_016617855.1 Megalonaias nervosa | reverse complement strand
TCTGTTTATTGTTCCTTAAATGTTTCATGGGACCAAAAACATGCCAACAAGAAAACTAAAAATTTTAATTGAAAATAAAGCAAAAAATTCATGCAAAGGTAGAATAGAACAAAATTACAAAAATTGCAAGGATCTAGATGACAAATATAACAGTTGCAAAATATAATAGGAGATAATCTCATGTGGTTCCTCACCCCACCCTACACCACCTTCAGCTGCCAAATCCAATTCTCACTTGTGTGTCTGATAACTGTTGGTCAGTCTTAATTATGTGATATATGCACAACACAGCCATGTGGCTGATGCCTTGCATATGATGTACCAGAAGTTCTAGGAGAAGCTGCAGATAAAGAACTGCTATTATAAAATGCAGACTAGAAATGAGTCTCTAAGACAAGGATACCCTTTTCAGCATGATTCAGTTGAAGAAGGCTTGATTTAGCATGCAAAGGCCAAGCTGCAAGTCAAACAGGGCCCATAACTTAACTTTGTCAGAAGATGGCAAAAAGGTGAAATTCATGTAAGGGGGCACTCTGTGGATAATATGAACTTCTGAGAGGATGTTGGCATACCTCTATGTTACCTTCATGTACTGTATCTGAAATTTCATTAGATATTGTACTTAATGGAAATTGTCATGATCTAAGCACACATCCGACCAAATGACTGCTCCCATATGCTCAAAAAATTAGCCTGAATTAGTCTAAAATACACCATCTTCTGCAGTTAATAAAATAGGGAAACTGAATTTTTCCAGCCTAGACAGTACCAGTGTCTGAAAGTGCAATGAATGAATTACTAAACATATAAAATTTAAGAAAAGGTTATTGAGGTTATTGGCTCTTTTTGTTTTAGCAATTTACCTCTCAAGTCCAGGAAGTGAAAATGACCAAGCAGATGTAGAAGTTTTTTTTTTATATGTGCACATCTGACGCAAGGCCAAGCTGTATACACTATAAACCAAAATACACCCATCAATCATACCACCAAAATAAAGGGAATTTAAAGTTCTGTTAACAATATCTAAGATATGAAAGGTCATATTTAATTAGTCAGTATAACCAGTGAGGAAAACATGGGAAATTCGTTTTCTTTATAAATTGGACTCAATGCAAAATATGGAACTTGTAGAGCACCAACTAAGCCTGGAACTTAATGAATGCAAAGTCTTTGTACTATATTTGGTTTCAAGAGAAAGAATCATGTTTGCAATAATTGTACTTCAGGCACATGTAACCACATGGTCCAGGCTGTGTCACTTCACTGGTGAGTACCATTGTGTCACTTAACTGGTGAGCAGCAATGCAAAGAGTTTCAAAACAGCATCAATAAAAATGCTTAAATATTTTATAATGAATTCCAACTATATTGCCAAAAGTTTTAAAGGAAACGTTAATTGATATTTTCTCCAGGTAAGACCCCATGATTATTAATTATTGTAAGTATCTCCATGGTCAATACTATTTTCCTGTGTTCCTGTCCTTCACTTGCACATCTGAAGGGGCAGTCACACGACAGTTCTTGATTACTACTATATATGAAGTTCAGTCAAAGTTATTAAGATGGAATGAAATTTATCATAGATAATGGAAACAGACTGATGCTAACTAGCAGGGGCATGACCGGGAGATGGAAGGGATGGATTTTTTTTGTGCATAATTCATATGATTGAGACAAGCTGGCAGATGGGATTCAAAGTGGGGAATGGAAGGGATGGAGACGTGTTATAACTCTATGGTTGTAAACTAAGTAACAGAAAGAAATGAAAAAAAGTTTAGTGAAATCAAACAAATAACTTGATTCCTTAGAGAACAAAGTATAAACTTAAATGAAACTCAGTGTATCGTGAAATAAATCCAAAATAATCCTAAACGCTCTATCATAAGTTCAAAAGTATACAGTGGTCTGAATGAATTACAATGCTGAATGTGCTGATGTGCCAGTAGTCTTTGATGAGCTGATGTGCCAGCGGTCTTGATGTATCACAATGATATACTCCAGAATGTTCTTGAATTAATTCACAATAATCCCAAAATAGTGATTTATTCCAAATGTCAATCAATACTTTTTCAATAATTGATTCCTCTCAGATTATATCTGAACACAAAAGTAAATAACTTTTAAAGGAGGAATTAATAATTTTTGTTTATCACAGCCTCATACAAAAACCTAAGACACAAAAAAATTACGAGGATGACAGTCAGGAATTCATTTCCAGAGCATTCTAAGGCAACACCTTGAACTCAGAGGAACTAGAAAGGATGAATATTCTTAGCATAGATATGATTGTGGCAGATGGAGCTGTGATATTGGAAGAATGGGCACAGTTAACATATTTGTGATCGACGACAGAATGGCAGATGGAAGCATGTTCGATTCAGGGATGAGCATGTTTAACATATCTGTGATTGGGACAGACAGGCTGATGGGAGTTGGTTGATTGAAGGGATGGGCATATTTAACATATCTGATTGGGACATACAGGTAGATGGGAGTGGGTTGATGGAAGGGATGGGCATAGTTGATATAGATAGAACAGGGACAGGCAGAGGAACTGGGGCCAGGAAGAGATAGACATTGTTGACATAGATATGATTGGGTTGGACAGGCTGATCAGAGCTATTGGATGGTAGGGATGAGCATGGTTGACAGGCCAAAGAGATTCTGAAAAGTCACACTGGATATTCATTTAAGCTGTGTTGGCCTTCAAAACAATAGGAATCATGAAAACAACAAATGCGATGGAACAACAGCCTTGCGATTTGAGGCCTACCCCTAGGTCACCTCAGCCATATGATGATGTCTTTTAATAATGTGCATAAGAGGGCTGTGCCAAAGTCTCAATTTACTACTGCTTCATCTGAAAGCTAAGTGCATGGATAGGAGGGTCAACATTCTTACTATGCCTAGGCATGTAAGTCAACATCTCACTTAATCAATATGATTAGAATATTCAGATTTGTATATTGTATTGTTTGGTCTTTCAGCTCTTTCTGAGAGAGTTTTACTGAATATATAAAATTTCAGCAATTCTGTCACAGCCATGACCAGAATGTTAATGTGTGACACTATGTCAAAAACGAATTGAAAGGCTAATGATTACAGTGATGGTCATTTTAAGTGAATGAATGGAAGGGCTACATAGCAAAACTCACAGTTGGAACTGGCCCCTTAGATTTGGATTTGGATTTTTTTAAAGTAGTTTAACAATTTGAGTCATATCACTATGATTTCTGTAGTGTGGCAGTTTATAGTCGAAGCAGGACGTTTTGGCGCCGCCGTTTTGGCACAGGACGTTTTGGCACAGAGCCGTTTTGGCGCCAGCCGTTTTGGCACTTATTAACATGAACGTATTTCTCAATTTAAATAGTACATTGTTGGCAAGAAAAACATTTATTTTTGAAGCATTCATTAGTGTCACTCGTAGAGTAATACTTGTTGTGATAACGTACTCTATCGGTTTCAATACGGTATGTTACTGCTATGTGACATGTAATTAGTTCCTCTAATTACACTAATTACGTGTCACATCGTGCTAACATACAACTGGATTGGACACGACACGAAGCCCCACAGTCATTGTACGCGCAGAAATGGATTAATTACTGGCAGAGAGGAACTAATTTAGTAGACTTTATATGGTCGATGAGAAGGTACATGTAATTTGATTATGGTAGATTTTCTGGCTATTACATAATTTTTCAGTTGTATTCATATGTTTGCAATATTTGGACTGTAAAAGCCACGTAAGCTTGGGAAAATAAAATATAGTATATATATATATATATATAAATATATATATATATATATATATATATATATATATATATATATATATATATATATATATATATATATATATAACCTGATAAAACTTTCAGCTCTTTACAACAATTTTTGAGTTTTGTTTTCACTTATTTGAACTGCAGTCAACTTTAGCAAAAATACTGTTAGCACAGTTTAGCAAAAACTATTTGAGATAGGGAAATGAAATTTGGTATGCATTTTTTTATGCATTTACAGATGAACCGATTATTTTTTCAAGATAAAAATATTTTACAAAGATCCTCATAGAAAATAGATGCTATGTGATGGACACCAAAGAAGGCTTCATAAAAAAATTAATGTCACACACCACCAACTTGTTGAACAGAAGACATTGCCGGAGGTCAAAATAAGACTAACTCATAAAACAGAAGATATTGCCAGAGGTCAAAATAAGACCAACTCGTTGAACAGAAGATATTGCCAGAGGTCAAAATAAGACCAACTCGTTGAACAGAAGATATTGCCAGAGGTCAAAATAAGACCAACTCATTGAACAGAAGATATTGCCAGAGGTCAAAATAAGACCAACTCATTGAACAGAAGATATTGCCAGAGGTCAAAATAAGACCAACTCGTTGAACAGAAGATAATGCCAGAGGTCAAAATAAAACCAACTCGTTGAACAGAAGATATTGCCAGAGGTCAAAATAAGACCAACTCGTTGAACAGAAGATATTGCCAGAGGTCAAAATAAGACCAACTCGTTGAACAGAAGATATTGCCAGAGGTCAGAATAGCAAGATAGTCTAATACATGAACTTCATAGGAGACACTTGACAGATGGTATGACAAAATGTAGCTGTTAGTAACAAGTGATGTTCTTTTGTATGTAATCCGAAAGTTAGGTTTCAGCTTACATTAGAATTAAAAGCTTGAATTTTGCATTTGTCCCAAACTGCATTTTAACCAGAGAATTTTTTCAGTTATAACAGAGCAGTTTTTTACCCAATGATTGATTGTCACCAATTATTTAATGTTGTGATCACTGGTCAGAAACATTAAGATTAGTCGAGTAAGAGGACATAATCTACATCAATTGCACAAAATAAATTTTACTATGCTTTTCCGTTAACTAGTATGTCTATAAGTAATTGCTTATATAAAACCATGAATGAAATTGTCAAAACCAGTAAGCACTATATAGGATGTATACGTATTGATAAAGGAATCTCATTCATATTTATCAGAATGAGAGTTTTCATTGTTTTACAGATAAATATGATATCATTATTCTTTGTTTTAGGAAGACAGTCCAGCCCATATGGTCAGCCCCAAGTGGGAGCCCCTGGAGATTGGGGACAGTGGCCTCCAGTTGGCCCTAATCAGACACCTGCTTATGGCCCATACAGTCAGCCAGGAGGACCAGTTGGCCCATACGGTGAATATTTGTGAACAGTTTTATAGCCTTCAGTTTGTTACTTACTTAAATGTTTATAATGCCAACAATAACACTTCATACTTAAATTGAAAAAAAACTAAAACATTTGCAAGGATTTAGATTACAAATATTATAATAGCCACAAACATACTTTGCAGGTAGTTTCATGTGGTCCCTTCACTCCCAGCACCCAACCCTTTTTCTGACTTGTAGATGATCCACTGAGCACAATTGATTGCTGATTGCCAATCTTTCACAGTAATGTGCTTTATGAACTACACAGCCATGTGCCAGTGCCTTGTATATGGTGTACCCCTCATGGACTCTCGAGAGTTTGAGGCAGAACAGGCTCAGATGTGGTCGCCCGGCTGTACATATTCCGAGGATTCCTAGGAAACCTTGGACAAATTTTCCTAGGAAAAACCTTGGAGTATTGGTTGCTGATTTTCCGAGGTAATAGTCCAAGGACAAATTTTTTTATACCAGTGTCCAAGGTTTTTATTCTCAATGTCGGAGGTTGACCTCGGACTTCCAAGGCTTTTTGTAACCAATTCTCCAAGGTTTCAAGGTTTCCTAGGAATCCTCGGACATATTATTTGAGGTTTACAAGCATTCTGAGAATTCCTTGGACATATCGTCTGAGGTTTCCTAGGACACATTATCCGAGGATTCCTAGGACACATCATCCGAGGATTCCTCGGACATACCATCCGATGATTCCTCAGACATCTTCCTGGCATAAAACATCAGACTAAGAATTGAAGCAAATATTACAGAATATAAGAATACATTTTATTTTTAATTTGTTCAACACATACAAATAAAATTTTAAAAAGGTCCAAACATCAAGAATGCCCGTAAGGTTCCTTCAGTGCCAAATTGTCCATTTAATTTTGAAAATCCATCTATTTATATCCTGGTTTCTTGATGGTTTTAGCACTTCATTGATTTTCTTGTTTATCATCACCTCTTTGATACTCTGCCATTTATTTCGGATCAGTCCTGAAAAAAAGTATTTGTTGAGAATATAAAATGTGATGAATTAATAAAACAAATAGTACATATGTAACTGTTATTGGCAGCCTTAAATTTACAAATCATGTTTGGAATTCTTTAGTTCTGAAAACAAGATATTAACCCTTAAAAGCTATGTTTCTACAACGGACTGTTCTTTGAATTTGGGACCATCATTCTAAATTGTTGATAACAAATAGAGTCAAGATTATATTCTGTTCCTGGCTCAATGGCTGACGAGTTCAAACTAATGTATTCAATCAATAAAATTGTAAGATCCTGATGCACCCCTTTAAAGATATTATTAAAATTATTCAGAATTACTATCTTATTTTATTTCATTGTACTGTAATCGACCCATAAAGATATGACACAATGCTTGTTGCTTACAAAGTTTTTAGAAAGTTTGAGATTGCTGCATCTTTATCTTACCTTGGACTTTTTTGGTGTTACCGTCTTAGTCTGTTTTGGTGTTGCCATCTTGGTGGTCTACTTTGTTGCTATTGTCTTAGCCATTTTTAGTGGTTTTGCTGATTGTGGATTTGCATCTTGTTTCAACCCTAAATTTAAAAAAGAAAAATATGCAAACTTTTTAAATAATATGCAATACATTCCAAGCCATTTACTAGTGATGGGAATTGATTACTTGGGAAAAAATGCATATACCCATGTTAATTGCTGAAAAAAATGTGGTTAGGCATTTTGGCCTTTAAAAATAAAAATAATAATAATTTTAATTATGTAACCTGACATTTTTTATACAGTTAAGAGATCACTGATGCTTGCATTTTTGCAAATTCATATGCAACAGTAAAATAAAGCATGAGATTGGTATCATGAACACCGTATTTCCTTTTCAATTAGACAAACAAAAGAAATCCAGTTTAAGTACTATTTAATATCATCAACATATGACACGCATGAACATTAATCATTTTAATATGGCAAATAAATTTACACCCGAAATGAAGGGCATATACTATCAGGGTTTGCAAGGTCTATAAACTTGTTTAACAGTGGCCATCATATGATGTCACAAAAGACTACCTCGTATCTAAAAGTAGAATGCAGCTGCAATTTCAGACAAACACATGATAATATGGCAGGCCAGTACAGTTATTTAAATTATAAAATACTGTACTTAAAGAAAATGGATAAAGTAATTTAGCTTTTCATGGATATACTGAAGCAGTAATTCATCTGATTGATTGCTTTATAGATTTTCTTGCTGCCTAACAACCTATACGCATGGATGTTCTGTTCAATTCTTACATGTCTTTAACACTATTCATAAACCTATTCTTCTGATTTCATGCACTATAATAATTATGTACACACAGTTATTTTAAGATCCATGTTTGAGTCATTCAGTATTTTTCAGATTTTATTGTTTTTTGAACAATTTTAAAATATGACTTCATTTTCATGTTAAATAATAATACATTATTAAAACTATTATTAATTCTTTTCTTCTAAATTCAACTAATGTTAATGGGTTAGTTTGCTTTACACTATTCAAATCAGGCATAGTTAAATAATTATTATCATTAAAATGTACTATATTCTTGTAATTCACTTCCAAAGATTTACAACTGAATCATACAAAGATAGATGAAAACAATAAGGTTTACTGAATGCTATACCCGTTTCACAGGCACTTGATTCCGGGGAAAACTAATGTGTACACTCACCAATTAACACTTAACATGTGTTAATTGGTGAGTGTACACATTAGTTTACCCCGGAATCAAGTGCATGTGCTATGAATCGAGAGCCAATAAATGTTATCTTTTTCAAAATTAATGTAATATAACCAAAAAATGAAACGAACTCACCCACAATCCTTCCAATAATTCCTTCTGTAATTCCAAAACACGGTAACCTTGCCAACACCAAATTGCCAACTTTGTAATGATCGATTGCCTTTCTCGGCTGAACAATATTTAGGTGGCTAAGAACATTTCCGGTAACAGGATTATCATAAAAATAACGCAAACAAGTTCATGGCGATTGATGAATCCACACCTTTATAATGCAAGTTTTCACAGACCAATTTGCTTTCAACGGACCACTTTTGAATTTATTATTATGGCGCGTACAATATTGACTGATGAATTGGCTGCTGTGATTGGATAATTCCATGCTCTGCAACCAATGGAAGAAGGCGAAAGAAATATTTCCTAGAACTTCTCAATATTGTTTCTAATTTAAAAGCAGTAAGTAGATAAGCATCTGCTATGAGTATTACATGGGGTCTTTCAATTATGTCAATATTTTTCTCATAAGATAAAATTGTCTCCTAGATTCCAATCATCGCAGACCGGAAGTGCCATTTCAGGCATATAAAAAATTTCCCGGTCGGCCGACTGTCCCTGTTTAAGCGGCTGACCTTTGCACTTTTTCATCATGTTAAAAATAAAAAATAAAAATATTAAAAAGAAAAATAAAAATTCCCAACAAAACTTGAAGTGCTTAGTACATTATATATATCTATATATATATATATATATATATATATATATATATATATATATATATATATATAAACCCAAACTATCTACCTACCCTTATTTTAAAACCAATGCAATAGGAATTACACATGGGATGGGGTGGGTGATCTCATAAACATATAAACAAAGGAGGCTTTAGCAAAGCACAGACATAATCAGTCTTTTTAAGACAAGCAAGGTCATAAAGCAGAATTCATTTACAACTGCATTTGAAGAAAAGAAATCCATTGGAGAAGTAGCTGCTGAAGTTCCAAGATACCTCCTCCACAGATAAACTTGCCATTATTTGCAGTTGGAAAACTTTTTGTGTCCAAAGGAAATGTAGAGGGAAGAGTTCATCTTCAGGTGTTAGAATTTAGGTGTATAAATTAAACTTTTTATCAACTACAAGTACATTAACACAAGCTTGTGTTTTTTACTTGATCCTTTACCTCTCATGATTTAGCTATTGACAAACAAGTTAACTATTGACATACATGTTTACTTGATCACTAAAGGATAGATGTGGCTTTGCAAAGCTTAAATGAGGATTACAAATGTTGCCTTTTTACTTCGAAAATGTCTTTTACAGTGCCTTGTTTGTCTATTTCATGAATACTTGAATTGTATATGAAGTAATTGCAAATAAAAAATCTTACACTGGTTTAAACTCAGAGTAAAAACATTGTTCAAATTTATGTCATCAATAACTTTGGAGGTCATTTTTCATTTTATTTAAACATCAAAAGCCAACTTCTTTGTTAAAGTTTAATATTTTTAAAATCCCCAAATGGATTATATGTGCTTTTGTTGTCAGAAAACAGAATCAAGTGTTTGCTGCATTCTTCCCAAATCAATTTGAAAGGGATTAAACTTCAGTGTAACTGTGCTTATTATCAATTGTCATATGAAAAATGATAATTACAAATAGTGCCATGCCAATCATCCATGCAATTTTTTCAGACCCAGTTGTATATTTATAAGTATTATTCTTGTAACTACCCAGTTGTATATTTATAATTATTATTCTTGTAACTAATGTGACAAATAAACAGTGCCATGCGATTTTTCAGAAAACATTTTTACACAAATACTGTAATAGTTTATCCTTCTAAACTGGTACTTTAAATTATTATTCCTTTAACTAACACACAATCACAAATTTTAAGAAAAATGTCATGTGACCCTTTAAGCATTGAAGATTTTACTTTAGATTCAGTTGTTAGAAAATATATTTTTACAGTTGTCCTGTGTGGTTACAGGGCATTAGAATTGAGACCACTGTGTTACACTAACATGATTGTATGAAGTGATTACAAGTGTATGAATGCTAAGAATTTTTCTGACTGGGGGATTCCAGCATGAATATAGGTTTTGGTTCTTTATCTCATATTTTTATCTCCATGTAAATAAGATGTGAAACCAAAATATGTGATCCTGTTTGGCACCATGTTGCCTGAACTGAGATGGTACACTGTAAAACCCATACCAATCAATCAACATTAAGTCAATTTTTTAATTCAAATCCTAGATTTGTTAGTTGTTTTGGTAATGACAAACATTATTCATTTTAATAAACTGTAAAAATACTTTCTGAATAAATATATAGAAATCTCTAAGTGCACAAGTAAAACAGACCAAGTCCATTTCCTAGCTAAAAATTTTCTAAATCTACATTTCCGAGCTATGTCCAAGCTAAAAAATGATTAAGTTCTTATTTCCCAGGTTTTTCTGAGGCAAAAATAAACTAAGTTCTCATGTCCAAGGCTTTGTCCAAGGTATTTCCTAGGTTTTTTTAATGTGTGAGATAATCTCCGAGGTTTGCTTCTAAAACCTTGGACAAAATATCAGCATTGTCCGAGGTTTCCTAGGTTTTCCTAGGAAAACCATGGAAAAACCTCGGAAGTCCAAGGTTTTAGGTCAAAATTCCAAGTATAACCTCGGAAAATGTACAGCCGGGTGCCTCCTTCTACCTTTGGTCCCTTGTCTCATTCTACCTGTCAGTTCAGGTGGCAGAAGAAGAAATCTGGTCATTGGATAAGGCAATAAATGCAGGCTCTAAATCCACTTTTCTACAGAGGGGGTTGGGGCTGACCTAAGGACTCACCCCTCTCCCCCCCTCCCCCCCCGTGTTGCATCCCTTTTCCATAAATTCCCTTAGAGGCCCAACTAATCCTCTTCCCGTTGAGCATAATGGACAATGGGCGGGTTGTCTCTATCATAACAAGAGGATACTAGCTTCAGTTCTGGGAACAATCTCCTCTTGCAACGGCCCCCTTGCAGTTCCACCAGTCTAATCTGGTGCAATTAAAGGAAGACATTCACTGCCTTTTGCAGAAGGGTGCTGTAGAGAATGTATTAAAGGACTAGTCTCAGGCCTTTTACTCTTGAATTTTATTGATGTCCATAAATGGTGGAATGCTTTGAATAATTATTTTTCTTTCCACCTTCAACAATCTTCTGCAGAAGAAACTGTCCAAAATAGATACCACAGCATCAGTTAGGAACGCCATAAGGCCTATCATCTGATCTACAGGATATGTACCTTCACCTCCCTTTTTTTTCTCCTTACATGAAGTATCTTTGAGATTTGCTTGGGCAGGAAGGTTTTCCAATTTTATGCTCTGCTGTTTAGTCTAACTTCTCCACCTTGAGTGTTTCAACAACTGTTTGATCCACAATAGCCTCTTAGAGACTCCCTTGAATATGATCTGTCTCACCATTGATCAGTAATGATTTCACTGGGCCTGTTATCCATCCATGAGAAATTGGAGCCTGTTCCATCTCAAGATTTCATACATGTGGGAATGAATTTCCTCACAAACAGACAATTAGTCAATGTACAGCTGGACTGAGTATACACAGTCCTGGTCCTGTTGGAGGTGTTTAGAGCCAGCACCCCATAGTTGGGTCACCTCAACTATCTTAAGTTTTCTAATAACTTAAATTCTGCTACAGATCTGGTTCACCTTTGGCCGGCTCAAATTTCTCATTGTGGCAAACTGAAAACTGCACAGGAATATGTGTGCAGCTCAGATTTGTCTAATATTTTGATTTTCACTATCACTTGAGTTGGTGGGTAAATCGAGTCTAGTTTTAGGCCAGAGTCCCCTTGTCAATATAAAATCAGACATAACTGTCAGCCAGTGATTGTGCTGGATTCTACACTTAAGTTGAAGGCTATATTTAAGTTTTGTGGATGAAGACCAGATCAATCCCCATATTATCAAAATTTATTTAGCAAGAAACTCAATCCTAGCGGCCAAAAAACTTTGACAGTCTATATCCTTAATTGAAATAAAGCTTTGACAGTTTATATCCTTAATTGAAATAAAGCTTTGACATTCTATATCCTTAATTGAAATAAAGCTTTGACAGTCTGTATCCTTAATTGAAATAAAGCTTTGAAAGTCTATATCCTAATTGAAATAAAACTTTGACAGTCTTTATCCATAATTGAAATAAAGCTTTGACAGTCTGTATCCTTAATTGAAATAAAGCTTTGACAGTCTATATCCATAACTGAAATAAATCTAGAACATAATAGAACCTTGAGATGTCTTGTTAATTTATGTTCCTCCATGATGTGGATGCACCCTTAGAATCATATCATAGTTTTGGATTTGAACATAAGCTTGAGTTTCCTAATTTTGGAGGTCACTCTAATAGAGCTTTTCATGTGGATTATCTAGGAATTATAATCATTTTCTCAGGGGAGGTCACTCTAACTGAGCTTTACATGTGGATTATCTAGGAATTATGGATCATTTTGTCAGGCATTTAAGATATAAGTGAACCAAATGTTTTGCTTTCACAGAAAAACAAAGCAAGTACAATCATAGAAATAATGGCTCCTCACTTTCCAGTCCAGAAGGATTTTTGTTATTACAAATACTGGAAATAATACAATCAGAACTTCATATTTGACACATGGACAAAGTAAAGGCCACAATGATCCAGTCATGAAGACCTTTCAGTTACATATAATGGCATTCTGCTACTTAATATATGATTGCCATACACAAAGTAAGAACAGATTTTTTTATTAAGAGAAAACTTCTTTTCAAGAACTACGAAATGGAATGTGGCCAAATTTGACAGAAAGCTTTCAGGCATGAAGTCTTTTCCGATTTGAATAAATGATGCAGATTCATTGTCAAATGTAGCTGCCATTACAAAAATCTAAAACAAAGAGCCATTTCTATTACTTAATTTTAACAACTGCTAAACAGAATTTGACCAAATTTATTAGGAATGATTTTGGCATGAATGCCTTTAAATTTTGTACAAATGATGAAGTCATTCAGTAGATATGGCCACCATTAATAAACAGTGCAAAACCTTTTCTCAAAAACTTCACAACAGAATTTAATTAAATTTGTCAGAAGACAACCATTACAAAAATATAAAAATTCTTGAAACCACTTCTGGAAAACTGCTTCACAGAATTTTTGGCAAATATTCAGGCATAAAGGCCTTTTTATTGAATATGGTCTCCACTAATAAATATATATAAAAAATACTTAAAACAAATCAGAAACTACTAACAGAATTTGATCAAATATTAGCAGAAAGCATCTGGACAGGAAGGTCTATTAAAATTTGTATAAATGATACTGATCCACTATCAGATATGGCAGCTGTTACTAAAAATAGATATACATAAAATATTTCACTATCAGATATGGCAACTGTTACTAAAAATAGATATACATAAAATATTTCACTATCAGATATGGCAACTGTTACTAAATGTAGATATACATAAAATATTTCACTATCAGATATGGCAATTGTTGCTAAAAAGAAGAAAGTAAACATAAAGATTATTTTCAGAAAATGCTGGAATTTAACTGCATTTGACAAGAAGATCATTCAAATTTGTACAGAGGATGCTTATTTTCTGTTGTATTTGCCCACAGTATGAAAATTTAATGAAACATAAAATCTCACTGCTCAACAGAATTTGAAAATATTTGACAGAAAGCATCATGGAGTAAATGCCTTTCAAATTTGCAGAATTGCTGCTGATTTATTAATCCATAACCCCATTGTTACAAAAACTATAGAAGATGACTAAATTTCACAGAAAGCGTCCCGACATAAGGCCTTCCAGGTTTGCACAAATAAAGCTGATATGCCAGTTATGGCTGCCATTACAAAGAACAGCTGGAAATGTCAGAAAGCATCATATCATCCCATGTTTCTGCACCAACAGCTCTTGAATTTGGCTTTTATATAGATGGTGTCCAGGTGAGCATTCTCAAGCTCTCAGGCTAGTAACCCATTTTTCATCACCAACTGCATTTGGACTTAAAACAGATCTTCTTAGGGTAATACCAGCTTCTTGTAGTTTATAGATGCTAACTCAAACATTTATGAAATATTTGTATGCCACACAACAACAGTGGTATATTTTATAGTGTTAATGTTGTCCAACTATTTTTTAGAACTTTGTCATATTTTGCATTGGGAATATTACATGCACTGTGGTGGACCATTCACGCTCAACAAGTGCTTTTCTGGTTGTTGCTTTTTGGAATTTTTTAGATTCACAAGAATATAAGAGATGGTTTCAACACTCAGCATTTACAACGAATGAAAGAAAGGATGAAATGATCTTGTTATTTCCTATAAATTCTTTTCAATAGGAGAGCATCAGTCTCTTCAAGGGACTTTTGTTAAATTTACCTAAAAATCAGATGAAAATAATAATGAATTTTCCTTATAAGATTCCAGTACCAGAGAATTTAGTTGATAAACAGTGTATGAAATGTTAGAGACAATATGTTATAATGACAACCCAGAGTAACAAGTATAGGAATAGAAGTAGTACAATCAAACATAAAAGGTATCAACTTTTGTAGCATAAACATTGATGATGTATTACTAAAGATGAAAATATATTGAGAATAGCTCATTTACAAGATTCAGAAAGATGGTCTATTATTATCTCAAATTTATTAAATGTCACCTTTAGGTAAGCTGGTGACATTAAGTGTAGACTTGTCCCAGTTGTTATCATCAACACTAGAAATGTGCTTGCAGTTATGTTTCTGAAAGTCATGGGGATCAGACAAATACATGTAGGTGATGGAGAGAATTGGTAATCCACAGAACTCTTGTACATTATACCAATTCATCCAATTTATTCACTACCTGATTGACGGATCATTTTTTTTACAGCTGGACAAACAGGATTTTTCCCCCAGCAGTATGGCCAGAATTCCCTACCTGGGATGCCACCAGGCCATCCATCAAATGTACCAAGTAATTTCATCACTAATCAAAACCAGGAAAGAGAAATGGGGATGAGGAAGGGGTCTGGACAAACAGGTGGCCAAAGAAGAAAAAAGAGGGAGGATGGTGGCCACAGAGGGAGAGGTAGAGGCAACAGGAGAGGGCGAGGCCGAGGTGGAAGAAGAGGAGGTAACACTGATGAAGAAGACCGTGAAGTTGGCTCAGAGCGTGGAAATGAAGATAACGATGAGAGTGAAGAAGACTATTCCGATTCAGAAGATACAGATACAGAAAAAACCAAACCAAAAAGCCGTGAATTTAAAATGTCTACCGATTCATTGAGGAATGACAAAACTCCTCAAAAGAAAAGCATGCAAGACCCAGGTAAACAGACAGACAGAGAACGAACTGAACCTCCAGAAGAAAATGAAGTCTTTGAGTATTTGATAAAAGAGGTGGGAGGTCCTATATCTGTGAAAAATATAGCTGCAAAGAGGCTGTTCCCAGAGGAATTTCATATTCCAAGCTGGTTTCGTAGTCATCAAAGACGATTTATTATGTTTGAAAACAAAGAGAAGAATTATCACTTTATTGTTCCCTTTTACAGAGAAGCAACATTTTGCTTGGATTATAATCATCTACGCAAGCAAGAAAAATGTGACCAGTCTGATTGTCCCCATGCACATATTTGCAAGGATTTTATTGGTGGTCGTTGCAAACAAGGACAGAAGTGTCCATTTTCACACAACTTTTATGACAGGGCAAATGCTGGTCTGATATCAAAGCTGGGACTGGATAACTTCAGTAATGAAGAGATACGTCTGATTTACAGCCTGCGGTTCCCCCATGTTTGTGGCCAACATACTCCAACTCGCATCTGCCATCTTCCAGCTTGTGCTTATCTACACATTTGTATAAACAATCTGCTTGGCAGATGTGAAAATGGATCCGATTGCAAACTGAGCCACACCTTTGCAACAGAACAGAATACAAATGTAATAAAAGCCTACCAGATAGCACATTGGAATGAGCCTTTATTAAAGAAAGTGATTTTCTTGTCTGCCGTCACCAGTAAAGGAAACACAGATCATGACTCCAAAGAATCAATACCAGACAAGAGAAGCATGTCCCAGAATAGACTGAACAGGAGAACAGACAGCATCAGCAACCTTCAGAATGAGCAGAAAACCAAAATTCGTGGTAGAAGTAAATCTATTGATGCTACGAAATTACACGGAGGATCTTTAGCTGTTTCCTTCATTGAGAGCCATGGGTATGACAGTGATGATACAGAACAGATGAATAGCAGAAAGGAGGAGGTAAAACCTTCATCTAAAAAGAGAGACTTGCAAAAAGAGAGGATACAAAGGGAAGAGGAATCTACTGGAAGAACTGGCTCACTGGAACCAAAGTCTGACAATCCAGACAAAAATGTTGGAGGCAGAAAAACAAAGGGACCCAGGCCAAGAAATAAATTAAACAAAGAAGAAAATAAAACTTCTGCAGGTTTGTTTATTTTATAGTGATTATTAATAAGATATATTTCTAAAAGAATTACAATAAAATAATAAAATAGAGACAAACAGTCATAGATATAATTATATTGTTATAAAGGATATACAATTTATCAATTTAAAAAAAAAAAAAAAAAAAATTTATACAATTTTAGATAGTGCATTGGTATTAAGGCCACGAGGAGACAAAGTTTCTAACTCATGAATCCAGTAAGTTTCTTTTAGGAGTCTATTCATGTCTCCATGCACAATATCCTCCGGCACGAAAGAAAATTCGAGCAGAGAGCGACTACCGGCATTAAAATGTGTTGAAACATTAGAGGAAATCTGAGGATCTCTATAATTTTTTATACGAAAGCGATGATTATCCACTCTCCCAGAAACTTGTTGAAGTGTTTGTCCAACACATTGCATATTACATTTTTTACAGGTTATCAAATAAATCACATCAGCTGATACGCAGTTAGTATCATAACGTAGAGAAAATACCTCTTCTGTCTTGATTGTACACATTATTGTAATCCTTGTGTCTTGGTTGTACACATTATTGCAATCCTTTTGTCTTGATTGTACGTGTTATTGTAATAATTTATTTCTTGATTGTACTCATTATTGAAATCCTTCTGTCTTGGTTGAACACATTAGTGTAATAATTCTGCTGTTGCTATTGTAGGGTTTAACGCCATTTTTCAGCACAAGATAGGCTATACATGGCGGCCAGTATTAATAGTGGAGTGAAAACCCTGGGAAGAACCATCGACCCACGAGAAACTACTGGCAGGCTTTCTCACGTACCCACATTAGCCGAGCCTGACACTCGAACCCACGCAGACAGAGGTGAGATGGCAGTGATCCGGAACGGTGAGCACTTTAGGCCACTCGGCCACTCGGGTCCCCTAAAAAATCCTTCTGCCTCAGTTGTACACATTATTGTAAGTCTTCTGTCTTTGTTGTACACATTATAGTAATCATTCTGTCTTCATTGTACACATTATAGTAATCCTTCTATCTTGGTCATACATACATGTTATTGTAATCCTTCTGTCTTGTTTGAACACATTATTGTAATCCTACTGTCTTGGTTGAACACATTATTGTAATAATTCTGCCTTGGTTGTATACATTATTGTAATCCTTTTGTCTTGGTTGTACAAATTCTTGTAATCCTTGTATCTTGGTCATAGATGTTATTGTAATCCTTCTATCTTGGTTGCACACATTAAAGTAATCCTTCTATCTTGGTCATACATGTTATTGTAATTATTCTGTCTTGGTTGAGGGGCTCTGAGTGGCCGAGTGGTCTAAAACGCATTATGGTAATCCTTCTGTTTTGGTTGTACATGTTTTTGTTACTGTTTTTGTTTGCTTTTACATGTTATTTGCAATGATTCTGTCACATTGGAAACCTGCACTTATGAAAATTCTGCATGAGTTTGCACCATAATGATCCTTGATACTAATGCCAAACATCCAAATGAAGAAGACAAATATCAGCATTAAGCACTACAGTGTCATCAGCCAAATTTCGTTCTACTGTGTCGTCAGCTAAATTTCATTCTGCTTTATCTAACAATGTCATGAACATCGGCATTAAAAAATAAGTAAAAGTGGGAAAGAAAAATATTTGTACAAGGATTTGATTGATATGTGAAACTATTGATATGAGAAACATATACTTTAACACTGATATGTGATACATAGGCAATTTAACATTGATATGTGATACAAAGATACTTTAATATTGATATGTGATGCAAAGGTACTTTAACGTTGATATGTGATACAAAGGTACTTTAACTGATATGTGATACAGAGGAACTTTAACATTGATATGTGATACAGAGATACTGTAACACTGATATGTGATACAAGGGTACTTTAACACTGATATGTGATACAAAGGTACTTTAACACTGACATGTGATACAGAGGTACTTTAACATTGATGTGTGATACATAAGTACATGTACTTTAACACTGATATCTGATTTAGAGGTACTTTAACATTGTTATGTGATACAAACTTTAAGGTACAAAAGTACTTTAACAATGATGTGTGGTACAGAGGTACTTTAACACTGATATCTGATTCAGAGGCACTTTAACATTAATATGTGATACAGAGATACTTTAACTCCTATTTGTCATTACAAATAGCATTCAAATCTAAATTCCTTATATTGATTTATGACAAGAATGACTGACTCTCTCTTTTATGCTTGATCAGTTTTATTTAGACCAAGGTGCTTCAAGCATAGAACTTTTTGCAGGATTCTGACAATGAAAGTCCAAGGATACATTTCTTCAATAACTGAGGGTCAGCAGATACAGAAAACTGTTAAATCAATCTTGAATATTGAAAGTCTAAGACTAGCTACTGGCGGTAGGCATTATCACTACACAGAGCTATAAATTACCACTTAGTATAGCTAAACACTGATAATATTTTATGAAATACTAAAAATCATTTGCAGTCTTTTACATTGCTTAAAGTATCATTAAACTACACACAGTTGTTAGTACATATGGTTCACACTACAAATAGGTGGTATTTTTATAAGCTCTTTCCTCACCGATGATGGATTTATTTTTAAAATCACTTGTCTGTAAGGGCAAATGACTTTATATTATGGTTCTTAAGCCATCATGCATCCATTATCAATTGTGGTTTCAAACTTTGAAGAAACAAAACCCCACTGAACCAATTTTGTCTAAATTTGGCAGAGAGATTTCTGGCCTGTAGGCCTTTTATATTTTTACCTGTGATGCTGATCCATGGTCAGATACAGCCACTGTGATCAAGAATAGAACAACATCTAAAAGACTTCTACACAACTGGTGAATGGAATTTGATCAGAGCTGATAGTAAGCATCTTGGAATGAAGACCATTTAATTTTATACTGATGATGCCAACCCACATTCAAATTTAGCTGTAATTGTTAAAACTGAAATTTTCCCTGTTGTCACTCAGCAGTTGCTGTTTTCATCTTCTCGTAAAAATCCATTAGACCAGTTTTAGCCAAATGTGGCACAGAACATACAGGCTTAAAGAGTTTCAAAATTTGTAGAAATGATTCCAGTCTGCCTGTAAATATGACTGCAATAATTAAAAATAGAAAAAAACTTAAAATTACTTCTTTTCCAAACTTGCTGAATACAATTTTGTTACATTTTACAGAAATTATACATATATGATGGCCTTTCAGATTTTTATAAATGACTCTTATTCACCATCAAAATTATTGCCATGATTACTAAAATAAAATAACCTCTAAATAATATCTCCAAAATAGAATTTGACCAAATGAAACATTAAACATTTTCTCACGAAGACTGTTCAACAAATAATGCTGATCTGTCATCACTTATAGCTGCAAATAACTAAAAAAACACCCAACAAACTATAAATGACCTTTTCTCTGAAACCACTTTACAATGTGACAGATATGACAGAAAAATTCTTTATATACCCTTAGACTTCTTGATTTGGACGTTATCTCTGTGGTGTTGTTAATAAAATGTTTCAGGATTCCCAGATCCTCAAGCTCTGAAAGTTTTCAATATAATAGAGTCATTGATATGATGTGTAATGTTGGCAACAGGTATTGGATTTTGCATAATTTAACATGTATCTGTGAAAGGCTGGAGCAAACTCTTTAGTAGTCCTATGGGCCATTGGTGACATAAATGTGGTGACATTTTTGCACGTATAAGTATACATGCAAAAACTCATTTCTAATGCTTTCATATTTATATTTGGTTGCTAATATGATTGAGAAGGCTAAAACATTTGGAAATTCTCTTGCTATAAAAGGCATTTCCTAGAATTCAAAATTTCTGTAGCTTGCCTCAGTTGACTGGTATACTTCAGAACTCTGTTGTATACATGATCATGGCCATGTGCAACAATTTGTGACAAGCCAGAATTACTGATCATCCACAGTAAAAAGTGTTTGCATTATAACATCATGGAAGACTAAGTTACAGTAAATTGAAACAAATTTATGCCACGATTTTGACCAGATACTTGAAAAAGGTATTAGGCAGTGTTTCTAAGGAATGTGATAATGAACAAGGATATTATAAACATTGTCTTGTTTCTTGGAGATGGCAAAATTTACATTTCTCAGTGAATTCTGTCAGTCATGGTTTGTCCACATTAGTGGTTTAAAGGACATGAAAATTGTATTGCTTTGTCATGATGGCATTGCCAGTAAAGTCTTGTTATAATCACTGTCTTTAGCTCACATGGCCTATTTTAGCTCACAAGGTCTGTTTAACTCTCATGGCCTATTTTAGCTCCAAGAAACTCCACAGGTTTGTTCTTCACTCATTGTTTTGTAGATTTGCTGAATACAAAGGAACTGAGACCAAGTCTGAGTTTACCTTATGAGTCTATTCACACAGGTGAGGTATGGATATTTTTTCAGGGAAGTGAAGCTTGACATGGTCAATTTATTTATTTCTGCAAGTGAAAATAAGGAATTCAGATAACTTCATACTTAATATATACTGAGAAATGGTTGAAGAACATGACTGCAAAGTTTCTTGGTGGTATCTAGTATTGTAGAGAGTCTGTTTTGGTTGTACACATTATTGTAAAATCCTTGTGTCTTGGTTGTACACATTATTGTAATCCTTCTGTCTTGATTGTACACATTATTGTAATCTTTGTGTCTTAGTTGTATGCATTATTATAAAATCCTTGTGTCTTGGTTGTACACATTATAGTAAAATCCTTGTGTCTTGGTTGTATACATTATTGTAATCCTTCTGTCTTGGTTGTATACATTATTGTAATCCTTCTGTCTTGATTGTACACATTACTGTAATCCTTCTGTCTTGATTGCACACATTATTGTAATCCTTCTGTCTTGGTTGCATGCATTATTGTAATCCTTCTGTCTTGATTGTACACATTATTGTAATCTTTCTGTCTTGATTGTACACATTGTTGTAATTCTTCTGTCTTGGTTGTACACATTATTGTAATCCTTCTGTCTTGATTGCACACATTATTGTAATCCATCTGTCCTGAATGTACTCATTATTGTAATCCTTCTGTCTTGGTTGCATGCATTATTGTAATCCTTCTGTCTTGGTTGTACACATTATTGTAATCCTTCTGTCTTGGTTGTATGCATTATTGTAATCCTTCTGTTTTGGTTGTACATGTTATTGTTACTGTTTTTGTTTGCTTTTACATGTTACTTGCAATGATTCTGTCACATTGGAAACCTGCACTTATGAAAATTCTGCATGAGTTTGCAGCATAATGATCCTTGGTACTAATGCCAAACATCCAAATGAAGAAGACAAAGAGCAGCATTAAGCACTACAGTGTCATCAGCCAAATTTCATTCTATCTGACAATGCCATGAACATCAACATTAAAAAAATAAGTAAAAGTCGGAAAGAAAAACATTTGTACAAGGATTGGATTCATCATGTCAAACTATTGATATGTGAAACAGATGTATTTTAACACTGATATGTGACACAAAGATACTTAAACATGGATGTCTGATTAAAAGGTACTTTAACATTGATATGTGATACAGAGGTACTTTAACACTGATTTGTGATACAGAGCTACTTTAACATTGATATGTGATATAGAGCTACTTTAACACTGATGTGTGATACTGAGGCTATTAACATTGATATGTGATACAGAGTTACTTTAACATTGATATGTGATACAAAGGTACTTTGACATTGATATGTGATGCAGAGGTACTTTAACACTGATATGTGATACAGAGGTAGTTTAACATTGATATGTGATATGGAGATACTTTAACATTGATATGTGATACAGAGGTACTTTAACTGATACGTGATACAGAGGAACTTTGACATTGATATGTGATACAGAGGTACATTAATGCTGATATGTGATACAGAGGTATTTTTAACAATGATATGTGATATGGTAACACTGATATGTGATACATAGGCACTTTAACATTGATATGTGATACAGAGATACTTTAGCATTGATATATGATACAAAGGTACTTTAGCATTGATACGTGATACGGAGGTACTTTAACACTGATATGTTTTACAGAGGTACTTTAACATTGATGTGTGATACAGAGGTACATGTACTTTAACACTGATATCTGATAGAGAGGCACTTAAACATTAATATGTGATACAGAGATACTTTAACTCCTATTTGTCATCACAAATAGCATTCAGATCTAAATTCCTTATATTGATTTATGACAAGAATGACTGACTCTGTCTTTAATGCTTGATCAGTTGTATTTAGACCAAGGTGATTCAAGCACAGAACTTTTTGCAGGATTCTGACAATGAGACTCCAAGGATACATTTCTTCAATAACTGAGGGTCAGCAGACACAGAAAACTGTAAAATCGATTTTGAATATTGAAAGTCTAAGACTAGCAACTGGCGGTAGGCACTATCACTATATAGAGCTATAAATTACCACTTAGGTATAACTAAATACTGATAATAATTAGGAAATACTAAAAATCATTTGCAGTCTCTTACATTGCTTAAAGTATCATTAAACTACGCATAGTTGTTAGTACATATGGTTCACACTACAAATAGGTGGTATTTTTATTAGCTCTTTCGTCACCGATGATGGATTTATTTTTAAAATCACTTGTCTGTAAGGGCAGATGACTTAATATTATGGTTCTTAAGCCATCATGCATCACGCGTCTATTATCAATTGTGGTTTCAAACTTTAAAAAAAAAAAAAAAACTGTGAACCAATTTTGACCAAATTTGGCAGAGAGATTTCTGGCCTGTAGGCCTTTTATATTTTTACCTGTGATGCTGATCCATGGTTAGATACAGCCAGTGTGATCAAGAATAGAACAACATCTAAAAGACTTCTACACAACTGGTGAATGGAATTTGATCAGAGCTGATAGTAAGCATCTTGGAATGAAGACCTTTTAATTTTATACTGATGATGCCAACCCACATTCAAATTTAGCTGTAATTGTTAAAACTGAAATCTTCCCTGTTGTCACTCAGCAATTGCTGTTTTCATCTTCTCGTAAAAATCCATTAGGCCAGTTTCAGCCAAACTTGGCACAGAACATACAGACGTAAAGATTTTTAAAATTTATAGAAATGATTCCAATCTGCCTTTAAATATGACTGCAATAATTAAAAATAGAAAAACTTAAAATTACATTTTTTCAAACTTGCTAATACAATTTTGTCACATTTGACAGAAAGCATAGATATGATGGCCTTTTTTGATTTCTATAAATGACACTGATTCACGATCAAAATATTGCCATGATTAATAAACTAAATAACCTCTAAACAATATCCCCAAATAGAATTTGATCAGACTAAACATTAAACATTCTTTCATGAAGACCTTTCAACGAATGATGCTGAACTGTCATCACTTACAGCGGTAAATGACTAAAAACAACACCCAACAAACTATAAATGACTTTTTGTCCGAAACCACTTTACAATGTGACAGATATGACAGAAATATTCTTACTCAATGCCTTTAAGATTGATGCAAATGGTGCTGTTCTGCCATAAAATATGACTGCCATTACCATATTTACTAGCTTATAAGATGTGTTAAACTACAAACTGCACAGACCCTGCTCTGCTGTTGCATGAGATGCCAGCACATCTGGGTCTGTGCATTTAAGAATAATCAGTAGAACAAACAACATAGTCCCTGATCTGCAGGCGCATTATGCTATGGCAGATATTGAACTTTGTTGTTTGCACTTTGACTCGACTTATAAGAGAGTATATATGGTACCAGAATAAGCAGAAAAATATGTACACAACTTAGAAAAGACACTGAACAGGATTTGAACAACCTGCATATCAGCCTTTGAATGAGAAGGGATGCATATCTTGATGAGTTTTGCATCCTCATCACAAAACTAGGTCACTGTAAAACATTTTATGCTTCACTAATTTTGGATCAATCTTGTTTTTATTTAATGTCTCCATCTTTGTTTATGTTAGAATTATTAAACTTGATGATTGTATGTATCTCACCATTATAACAAAAGAAGGCTACTGTGGCCTACATTTCACATTTTAGTAGCTTAACTTTTGCATGTAACTTATGACTAAACAGTTTTTGGTACCCTGTATAAATACTCTTACAGCAGGAATCATGCAACTTCATCAAGGAACACAACTTGATGAGCACTACACCCTCATAACAATGTAAATCACTTTGTACCATTTTTCAACATTCACTGACTTTGGTTCGGTCTCAAACACTGCTTTATGCCAGAATCATCAAACTAGATGATTATATGCATTCCTTTATGGCAAAAAAATCACTATGACTATAACTTTAAAACTAGGTCACTTTGACCAATATTTCATGTTTAACTAACTTTGGTTAGTTTGTAGTTTTACTGTTCATACTTAAATCATTCAAGTAAATGATTGTATACATATCTCTTGGGTACCACATACAGACAAAGAAGGTCACTGTGATCTACATTTCACATTTTACTGCCTTAGGTTAAGTTTATGCATCAAGCTCCTAACTATATCACTTGCCTGCATGCTATATGCATACTATCCTGTCTAAAATCATCATCCTAAGTAGGTGATTATGACCCAAAGTTTACATTAAGTGATTTGGGGTTACTCTGTGTTTGATGGTCATTTCTCTGGCACATGAAAGTGATGATGATGTGCATCCCTTACAACAGAAGAAGCTATTATCAGCACAATGCTGGCTGCACAGTGCGTGGCAGTTAGAAGTTAAAATGTTAAAATTATAAAATGACTAAAAAATCAGATACGAAGAGAGAATGTTTATTCTTCAAATAAATCCCACAAATTAAAAATGGGGCTAACATTTTGTTGTTAAGAGTATTTTAGTCTGAACTTGTTTTCTGCATGATTAATATTGTTTGCAGTGGCTATTGGACACTACCATGAGTAGACTTCCGGTATGTAATCATTGATGAGGGCCTCAATGTAGATCCGTTCCTCAGCTAATTGTGATACTCTCTTTAAATAATATTATTATTATTATTATTATTATTATTATTATTATTATTGATTACACTCTGGTTTGCTGACCCACTGGTCATCTCTCAGACAGGTTTTATTGTATCCACAATCTGATTTTGCTTTTCCTTGCAAAAAACAAACTTTTTTTAAACATTCAAAACGAAATAGACTCCAAAGTGATTCACGGTACTTATTATTTAAATGTTGTAGATTCAGTCCTGGAAACAGATGCTGCTCAGTCGATTCCAATCTGTGACCTCTATCTTGTTGACAAGTGTAAGACGGCTACCTGTAAATTTCATCACCATGACAGCATCAAGCTGCCATACATCTGGCAGATTAAGATATTTAATTCATGGCTGACTCTGGACAAGCTGAAGATGATTGAGGTAGAAAAGGCATTTTGTAAGAAGACTTGCACCATTCAGACATCGGTGAGGATACGTGTGCTATTTTTTAAACATCAATTGGTGACATTAGGGTCAAAAATTGTAAGGCAGGATATGTTGTGACTTTTAAGGAATATTTTCAGCGATATTTAAGTGTATTTATATGCATGTGCAGTGCATCACTTAGAGATGAAAGACTGAGAGTCAAGAATCCTGTTGGTGTCAGAACTGGAGGTCAGACTGAGTATAAAACAAAGCTTGGTGTCAAAACTGGAAGTAAAAACTAAAAATGTGGGGATCTCTGGATGCACAGATGATGGTAAAGGGAAACACTGCATGTGCGAGGTTTTACAATTATATGGTCTAGAAATTTACCATTCTCACTTGTGCTTACACATAAAATCACTTTTTTAAGTCAGAGCTTATTGTTTATATAGACCAAATACAAAAAATAGAATATCTAGATTTTTTCCCAGTTCAGAAAAATTGTTTCTGTTTGAAAGAGAAACTTACTTATATGTTGACTAAAAGCACTAATAGCCATGTCTTACATCTACTATCTATGATGGCTGCAAGTGCTAATGGCATAGTCTTACATCTGCTAATGGCGTAGTCTCACATCAGCTATCTATGTTGCCTCCAAGTGTTAATGGCATAGTCTTACATCTGTTATCTATGTTGGCTCCAAGTGCTAATGTCATAGTCTTAGTCTGCTATCTGCGTTGGCTCCAAGTGCTAATGGTATAGTATTACATCTACCAATGGTATAGTCTTATATCTGCAAACAGCATAATCTCATATCTTATATCTGCTAACAGCATAATCTCATATCTGCTATCTATGTTGTTTGCAGTTGGACCCAGCTTATAAGCATGTAATGTACAACAAATGCCGAGAAACTGAATTTATAAATAAACTGACATCACCAGCTTCACAAGACAGTTGAAAGTGTAATGCAAACATATTTTTATATCTGCACTTGTGTGAATATATTGTCATATACATTCCTCAGGCCACCAGTCTCTGTGCATCCATCCCTCCTTCCATCTGTGTCTGAGCTTCCATCCATACATCCATCCTTCAGTCCATCTGTGTCTGTGCATCCATCCATCATCCATCCCTCAGTCCATCAGTGTGTCTATATATCCATCCATCCATGTCTGTGCTTCATCCATTCCTCAGTGTCTCCATCCATCAGTGTATGTGCTTCATCCATTCCTCATGTCTCATTCCATCAGTGTATGTGCATCATTCATTCATCATCGTCTCAGTCCACTATTGTCTGTGCTTCATCCATTCCTCAGTGTCTCAGTCCATCAGTGTATGCACATCATTTTTTCCTCCGTGTCTGAGTCCATCATTATCTCTGCTTCATCCATTCCTCATTGTCCCAGTTTATCAGTGTATATGCATCATTCATTCCTCAGTGTCTAAGATCATCAGTGTATGTGTATCTGTCCATCCATCTAACTACCTATCAGTATTTTCATGAACTGAAAAACTAAATGAGGAAAGGTGATCATATTTACTATGATGTTTTACTTAGAGAGATGCGAACAAAGTTTAGGATCTTTGACCCCACCCCCCAATCCCCCTGGGTAGAATGGAAGAGTCATTATATTTGTAATTGCTTCCATCTCAAACAAAAATGGGAATAAAGTTCTTATTGCAAGATGTTACTGTCAGTGATGAAATTATGTTATTACCTTGTTGCTCCCTTTATGCTAAAAACAGTTGCATTGTATGCAGTGTGCATTATATAATTTTCAGATCTTTTACGAGGGCCGCAATTACAATGCTAAACTTGAGCTAGACACCATGACTGCAGTTTTAACAGACAGTGGAAGCTCCAATTTTACCATGAACACCAGTGCAAGACGATTGTCCACTAAGTCCTATGCCGAGGGAGGCAAGTCATCTGCAGAGGACAGCTTCAAAACTCAGTGGAGATGGTTCTTTACAGATGAATTTGGGAGTTTTTGCTTAATGGAACCTGTAAGTTCTTATCAATGTGTGAAATAAAATATGCACTGAAGTCAGTATGTTTGTAAGGATATGATCAAATTTTCATTACTGACACAAAAATGTTTATAATTTATTTGGAGCAAAATGTAAAACATTTACTTGTAACAAAGATTTTATATATATATATATATATATATATATATATATATATATATATATATATAGTGTTCACTCAGTACTTTGGAGATGGATATGAGGATTAGGACTACTTATTGTCAATGTACAATCAATCAAATGGATTCACTCTCAGATTTTATTGCAGCTATTGCGGGTTTTATGGCACCCTACACTGAGTTTACTGAATTCATCCCATGAGTAAACAAAAACAAACTGATGGGAGATGCCATAAACCTGACCATGGCAGCTGTCATTTTCATACTTTTACCTGTACAAGCTGTCAATTTCATACCGATACCTGTAGTAACACTATCTGTGATACTGATCAGTAGCCTAGCTGGGCATATGCACAGGTCAGCTTTTGCTTTGTTGGATATAATGCCATTATTTTTTGTAAAGCCTTCAGCCTCACATGTATACATAGCATGTTACTCTGTCATTGGCGGAAATAGGCGCTCTTCAAAGAAAAGGAAACTTTTTTATCAGTCACATGATGTGTCACCTGAAGTATCCTATATAAACAAGCCACCCGCACGAGGTATCTCATAGTTATTGTGGCATTGTAGCGGAGTGGTAAGTATAATAATATGTGGTGTTGTAGCCAGCTTAGGACGTAGTCCAAGTTATACGTGTTGTCATATTTTCTCTTTGTTTATTTGTAATGGCTACTGAAGAGGACGAAGTCCTCTCAATTACCGACCTTGAAGCCGACTTGGAATTTTCGGGTTTTGGGCCTGAGGATATTGCAGCCTTTTGCAAAGTTGAGGCAAGTTCCTCACATGAGAGAGGAGATATGAGGCCACAAAAGCAGAAAAATAAAGAGAAAACATTCATGTCTGTTGTGACTATATTTTAGAAAGTAGCAAAACACAAGCCAGTTATGGCGACAGTCGAGGACATCAGGTCTCATAGACATAAATAACCTATCAGAAACAGATATTGCGCTTTTTGAAGACAAAATTGGGTCTAAATGAAATGCAGCCTGTTATGGCAGATGACAATGAAATTGATGCCCTTTTTGGTGAATGCTTACATGAATTACATGTAGAAGTTGAAAATGAAGGGCCATATAGCGATGTTGATGTTACCCCAGCAGAGGATGATGCAAGTAGACCACTCAAGCAAATTTCATTGAGGTGAAAAATAAATGGGGCATTGTTTGATGCTTTGCAGCCTGATTAAAACTATTTCTACTAGCATTGCTGATATGTGGCAGTTACCCACACTGAAAACTCCCCAAACAGGAGACTGAGCCAATACCTAAATCCTTAACAGAGCTGATTAATATTGTATGTATGCATTTCTTTATGTGCAACAGATGAAATTGTACAGAAGTACAAGATCCCAGAAAACTGAGATAAGTTTGGTCCCCCCACTTTTCAATCAAGAAATTGGGAATGACCTTAGCAAACGAGTTCACCCTTATGATAAAGTCTTTAAGCATTTACAAAATCTTATTACTGCAGGCATTATGCCAGTTGTCCAATTAGCAGAATTGATAAAGTCTCAGATTGCCAGTAATGAAAAAGCGAAGACCCTAATTTCAGATGCTATTACCCTTATGGGTCAGATACAATATCACGTCTCCCTCAGAAGGAGGTATATGATTCGACCACGTTTGAAAAGGAAGTATTCTAATCTTTGTAATATTCATACCCCCATAACGTCCATGCTTTTTGGAGATGACGTGGCCAAGGAAGTTAAAAAAATGTGACACTGGGTTTGCGCTTGCAAAAGAAACAATTTTTCCCAGATTCACAGAGGTTTCAATAGAGGCCGTGGTGCTAGAGGCGGTGGACCCATATGAGGTCCAGATTTCAATCAGAGGGCCAGATTTCGATCTCAACCTTATAGTGATCAAAATACATACAGGTATCAATATCAAAATTCCAATGAAGGAAAGAGACCTGCCTATACTAGTCCCCCAAACAAGGCCACAAATTAAAATCTATAGAGGCAAGTTCTGTGGAAAAACTTGAACACTGCATTGCTATATGGAATAAATTATATGGAATAAATTTACTCGTGATGTAAATGTAACAGAATTGAAACCGAGTGGGCTTTTCTTCTTGGACTAAATGAACAACACAAACACAATGTGATGAATGATGTAGGTTTATGAAATGAATTGATAAAAAAAAATATATATATAGTGATTCTTTCACACTTCAAAAACACGACACATTCAATTACTAACTCATTCACAAATGAAAAACATAAATGAAAGTGAAATGCAGATATTCAAAATGAAAGTGAGATTCACATAATCTCACGCAATGTAACCGAGATTGAGATTCACATAATCTCATGTAATGTAAATGAAATTGAGATTCACATAATCTCCTGAAATGTAAACGAGACTTAAATAATCTCATGTGATGATTGTATTCAATTAAAACATCATCAATTGAAACAAATACTTTCAATGTTAACAATACAACGATTGCACCAAACAATGACTCGTGACTCAGTCATACGATAACTATTTGTAAAAACTTGCATCCGAAATCATTTGACTTGGTTTATGAGTCCATTTGTCAAAACCACACAGTTCTCCGGAATTCCTGGGTCGGCTCACTTGTTTTGGCCCCATCCATCCTTCACGGATCCACCATGCACACAAGCTTATACATCATGCAGTTCCTTCCTTGTATGGGCTTGATTCCACCCCATACAGACATACAGACAGCCAGACCGTCAGTCTGATGTATCTGCATACACATACGCACAGCTCCACCGCTATGCATCCACATATGCACAGCTCCACCGCTATGCATCCACATATGCACAGCTCCACCGCTATGCATCCACATATGCACAGCTCCACCGCTATGCATCCACATACGCACAGCTCCACCGCTATGCATCCACATACGCACAGCTCCACCGCTATGCATCCACATACGCACAGCTCCACAGCTATGCATCCACATACGCACAGCTCCACCGTTATGCATCCACATACGCACAGCTCCACCGCTATGCATCCACATACTCACAGCTCCACCGCTATGCATCCACATACACAGCTACAATAATAAAACCAAACTTTTCATAATAAAAAGGTACATAATTACAATCTATAGATACGTGCTACTAACTTAAAGGCTTAATAGGAACTTGTAACAATTCAAAAGTTCGTTTCAAATCTGCATAATGGTAAAGACAACATTTCACACTACGACATTAAAACTGAATATGCTTCACATATCAAATAAAAATGTAACACTTACTCATATGACTGTAGACAAAAATGGAGAACGTACACTCCTCGACAAGATCCAAATGACCAATGTGTCAGTTTGAAATAGAATCAACCTTAAATCCATAGGAGAGTGAATAATAGTCAGGGTAAAATACTCATGTATACCATGCCTTTCGTGACTCTCGTCGCATGTAGTTTCAGAGTCGCTCACTTGGAGAAACAATGATTCACCCCAGGTAACGTTGTACGCCTGCACAACGAATAAAGGTGAAAAATAGATCTCAGGCAAAACCAAGTTATTTCTGGCCTTAATCTGTGACAGTAAACAGTTTCAGATGAGCAGAGAACAATTTTATTGTTCCCAAACCTAATGGAAAATTTCAGCCAGTTATTAACTTGAAACAGTTGAATAAATTTGTTCATTATGAACATTTTGAACAAGACACATTTCAAATTGTTTTAGATCTCATCCAGAAAAATGATTTCTTTACTTCTTTTGATCTAAAGGATGCTTATTTTAGTACGTATTTTAGTATACATATGGATTATCAAAAGTTTCTAAAGTTTATTTGGAACGGTCAACTTTTTCAGTTTGTATATTTACTTTTGGGGCTTTCCTCTGCTCCAAGAGTTTTCACTAAGATCCTAAAACCCATTTATGCATGGTTTAGGCAGCAGTGCATTAGGTGTTCCTATTATATTGATGACTCATTGAATTTGGATGGTGAAAGTCACATTTGCTTGCAAAACACATGGACTATGATTGAGACATTAAAATCTCCTGGTTTCACTATCAATCTTGAAAAATTAGTGCTTATTCCATTTAAGTGAATTACCTTTTTTGGTTTTGTGTTAGACTCTGTACACTTTAAGGCTTTCCTTACTGAGGAGAAAGTGGAAAACATCCATGTCTTTGCTGAGAAGCTTATTGATAGAAAGTATGTTAGAGTACAAGAGTTGGCGTCATTTATTGGTATGCTTATTAATGCCTTTTATGCAATCCTGGAAGCCCCAATGCACTACAGGTATTTGGAACATGATAAAATAAAAAGCTTTAGTGAAAACAAAACTTTTGATAGTACAATACAGTTATCTCCACAAAATATCCAGGATCTTAAATGTGGTATCTAAATGTTGCAGACACGAATGGGAAATCTATCAGACAAGATTGCTTTTACTATTCAAACTGATGCATCACTCTCAGGGTGGGGAGCTTATGAACTTGATTCAAATAGATCAATCTCTGCTAGATGGAAAAAGAGTGAGAACATTTTTTCCATAAATTATCTAGAGTGGTTAGCAATTTCTTATGCCTTACAAGTTTTTTCAAAAATGCAGATCACAGAAATGTCCATATTGAGATTCAGTCTGACAACATCTGCTATCTCGTATTTTAGTAATATGGGTAGAATGGTATCAATTCAATTGGATCAACTAGTCAGACAGATTTGGGAATGGTGTTTGGAAAGGGAAATATTCGTATCAGCAGTCTATATTGCTGGCAAACATAATATACAGGCAGATTATCTGTCCTGGAACATTTCTGATTCCACTGAATGAATGCTAAAGAAAGAAAGAAATTTTTCAAAGATTGTGTGCACAGACTTTTGTTCCAGACATAGATCTTTTTTGCATCTACATTAAACTGTCAGTTAAAAAAGTTCATCTCATGGATTCCAGAACCAGGTGCTTTTGAAATTGATGCCCTTTCTTTCTCCTGGCATTTAATCCCATACATTTTCCCCCCTTTTAATCTTGTTGGGAAAATATTGAATATAAACATTGTTGCTGATAATGTTAGTAAAGCACTCTTACTTGTTCCACATTGGACATCACAATCCTGTTTCTCCTTTACTCATGTCATGTTTAATTTCTCTTCCAATTAGATTTCCAAGGCATAAAAATATACTGACTCTTCCACACAATGGTCAAACTCATCCTCTAGCAAAGACCTATCTTTAATCGCAATGACTGTATCAGGAGGTTGGTCCATAACCATGGACTTCCAACAATGGCTGTGGATATCATTAACAATTCATGGAGACTGGGAACAACTAAACAATTTAATTTGGCATGGAAAAAATGGAATTTTTGGTGTAAGATCCGGGAAATTAATTCCTTTTGTGTTTCTGAAGTAACAGTTATTTCATACTTAGATTCTTTGGTAACTGAAGATAAGTCTTATAGTGTCGGCAATACTCACAATGCAGTGTTACTTACTACATTGAGTATGTTTGATAACACGTGGTGCCTCAACGCTTTGTTGATTAATAGATACTTGAAGGGACTGTTTAACAAAAGTCCACCAAAAACAAGATATGTTGACACATGGGATGTAAACCTAGTCTTAAAATACCTGTGTATCCTTTTTCCATTGGAAACTATATCTTTAAGATTATTAACAATGAAGCATTGCTCATATTGCTTTATCTACAGCTCCAGGAGCACAAACTCTAAAATCTTTGAATTTACATAACATGACTTGTATGGCAGATAAAATAGGATTCAGTTTTTCAGATTTGTTGAAAACTTCAAGGTAAGAATTTCCAGCAGGAACTCCTACATTACAAGGATGAGAAGCTTGTGCTATGCATACTTTGTTACATTATCTTGACAGGACTAACAATCTTCAGAAATCTACTCAAGTTCTGGTATCATATTGTTCCTATAGAGCCGTGACATCTAGAACCAGTGCAAGATGGTTAAAAACGGTTTTAGAACCATCAGGAATTGATTACATCTAAATTTAAAGCTCATTCTTACAGAACTGCTGCAGCATCAGCTGCTTTCAGACAAGGCTGTTCCTTACACAATATATTGAAAACGGCAGACTGGACATCAGTAAAGACTTCACAAATTTTATCTAAGGGATATGCAGGCTAATAGTAAGGGTTTTGCTGAAGCAGTTATTAATAACATATAAATAATATTTTTTGTTTGATTATGGTTTACAGGTTAACATCTGTTCCCTTTAACCTGTTGACGTTTTTAGCAGATGTTTTGTTGTCAATCTTTAAAGATGCTATGTATACATGTGAGAATGAAGGCTTTACAAAAAATAATGAACCCCTCATCCAAGCATTTGTGAAGGATGAGGGGCATTACTGGAGTAAAGCCGGAGGCTGAACATGTATATACCCACCCATTCTTTGTTGCACGTTGAGATTTTACTACATTGGGGTTTTCCCTCCCTCTATTATACAAACAACAAAACACTTCACTTTAAACTATGAGATACCTCGTGCGGGTGGCTTGTTTATATAGGATACTTCAGGTGACACAGCATGTGACTGATAAAAAAGTTTCCATTTCTTTGAAAAGCGCCTGTTTCCGCCAATGACAGAGTGACATGTTACATGTACATGCTCAGCCTCCGGCTTTTCTCCAGTAATGCCCCTCATCCTCCACAAATGATTGGATGAGGGGTTCATTTCTCACACATGAAAGGCTATACAAGGTGGCCAGTAGCATTGGTGGAGGATAAACTTATGAATACCATGAGAAGAAGCACCAAACCATGGAAAGCTACTGGTATTGAGTTTCCTCACATACCCAGATTGGCCAGATCAAGAATCAATCCCATGCAGACAGAGGCATGATGAGTGTGATCTGTAAAGGTTAGCACCTTACTCCACTCATCAAGCTGTGGCCCCTGTACAGGCATGTGAAACGTAAAAGAATTACCATGTTTTAATCTCTCTTCCACTTATGATTGCATGTATATCAGGCAGATCACTTAATTACACCACATGTCCCCGATTTTTGATCGTGTGTATGTACATACAAGCAATTACACACATGCATATATTTACTTAACTGTTCTGCATCAGGCAATACATTCAGTGTTCTTCCACATTGTGAGTTGGGCATTGTATAAATAGAAATAACTACAACACTCGCTGGTTGTGGGGTTTATTAACCAACAGGAAGCATACTAGATTAAAACCAGACACAAAGACTCTATATGACTCAGGTACATGTTTGTCCTGAATGAGTGAGTGAGTGAGTGAGCGATCAGTCACAGTGCAAGAAGTGCACAAAGATAGTGCTAAACTCGATCCCATGCAAAATCAGAATGAGTAAGGTGTTGTTCATCCAGAGACGAGAAGTGCAACGGCTTTTATCATGTGGCATGGGATTGACGTTAGTGCCCTCATCTTGCACTTTGTCCACTGTGGCCGATAGCTCACTCACTCAATCGTTCACGACAAACATGCACCTGGGTTGTGTATTTCATAAAAGTGTTCGGTACCTTGGTTATGAACTTATCTTAGTTCTCTTTAATTTCCTTACTATTTACAAACCCTCTTTTTGACAAATTATTGAAACCAAATGTTCCTTTTAAAATGAATATATAATGATTGCTTTCTGCTCCACTATGTCAAATATGTAGGACCGTAGTATATTAGGCAACATGCTAAAATGACTCGTCAAAAATCAATGCCAGATCAAGCATTGTTTGACATTTTGGAAATATTCATGTGTACTTTGCTGAACTGATATACTTTGAGGAGTTTTACCAATGATTTGCAGTATGTACAGTGTGACCCTGCTATAGCATGCTCTGTTATAACACAAATTTAGATACAACACAATTTTGGCATGTCTCCTGAAATTTCTTATACATGTATTTTTCTCATACACAAATTTATTTATGTTTTTTAAAGTACAAAAAGTAACATGTAAAATGTTTATCATTTTTAGGGGAATAGATCATGTATGAATTCTAATACAAGATGATCATGGTGTGGCTCATGCAATTTCATATACTGTACATGTATTCTTCTTGTACATGGACAAAGTTTTTTCCTCTTAAAAGTACAAAAATAACATGTGAAAAGTTTATTCAGGGATCACACTGGCTTCACCAATTTCTTAAATTGCAATTTATTGTCCTTACTGGCAACAAAATAATCCATCTGGTGAGTTTATTGCTACATTGTTGGCCATTTAAACTTGCATACACAACCTTGGGTTTTGAGTAATGAAATTCAGAGGCACCATGAAAGGAAGCCACAGACTTGAAATAAAATGCAATGGGAATTATTTATTGGTAGAGAAACAAATTCTTTGTTCATACTGACAAACCATCTTAACAGTACATTGTTATATCACAGTTCGCTTATTCTGACATCTGGCCTGAGTACTGTATGGTGTGAAATCTCTGGAATTTTTTTTTTTTTTTTGGTGACATTACCGGTAACAGAGATCAACTGCATGAGGCACTATCTCATAATGGATGAAATAGAGTCAGACTATCGGATGCTGACTAGTAATATTTATTTAGACTGACCTTTTATACGGATGGTAATTAAAATTCCTCTTCTTTTCATACATAGAATTAAATTCTTCAGAACATTCACATTTTCTGTAGTAATCCCTAACAGATAAGAACACTTATTAACCTTTTTTTTTTTTAATTTTCTATGCATGTGTGGAAGGCAGCATGACTTGGTTACTTGTTGGTCTATCCAATAGTCATTCTAACAGGACTAGCTACAATTGACCAACTTTTGAAGTCAGGAACAGTAACTGCTTCAATCAACCAAACAATGGCTAATTCCTTTTGTTTTTAAAATGTACACAGAAAAAAATAGTTTTGCAGAAACTTCAAAGAAAACTGATTACATTTGATGCACTGATCGTTCCATACAAATACTAAGCAAATGAAAAAAAAAGTTCAGTCTCAGTCAGTGTTCTACAGTTATTTGATTTTACTGCCACAATAAAAAATGGACATCTGTTTGGCCCTCCAAAGCTGTCCATTAGCAGTAACTTCAATAACACATACACCCTTCATCAAAGAAAGCCAACTACAATCTTTAATAACAACAATGACCCTTTCATCAAAGGATGTTGGCAACAAATTTAAATAAAAGTAATGGAATCTGATGGATTGTTGCTAATGTGACTGGAACACGTTAATTGTGCCATGAAAGTTTCATTTTTGCAGGAAAAAAAATTATGCTTTCGGTCACTACCAGCGCGATATAAAATGCAAATTAAATTTCCAATCTTTTGATACTATAGATATCTGGCCATCTAGTTAATTGAAGATCGGTTATCTTGCAAAGATGTTTGTTAAACTTTTTAATTTGTTCACATTTTTATTTCCCTATGAATAACCTCATCCCCTAGGTAGCCTCGGCAAGATGATAGCTCTCTCTCTCTCAGCTGACCAAACTCTAGACCAATTTAAGTACATGTAGATGTAAGCAACTATAGCCATGTGCTACGTTTTGACTGTTGTAGTAAATTATTTAGTGACAATCGGATATAGATAAAAACGAAGACTACCATTTTTTTAATATATTACATTATTTGTATTTTCTAATGGGATGTGAGTCATGCATGAATTTGATAACATGTGATATATACTCGAATTTGTGGATTTATTATATACATGTACAATACTTAATGACTTATAGATTGTTGTACACAAATGTAAATTGTCAATATACAAGTGTTTTTCTGACTAGTTTCGAATCATTTAATCAAAAGCACGTATTTTTGCACCCACTTTTATTACCCCACCCCTAACCCAACATTATTTTGTTAAATGCATCATTTTCTTCAGCTAACGGAGTTGGTTGGTTATAACACGGTTGAGTATGTAACATCATCAGGTTCTATGGACTCCAACCACTCTGCTATAGTGGGGTCACAATGTAACTGGTAACTTTAGCACCTGCTTCAAAAAGAATGGATGAGTTTGAAATCTCAGCCCACATTTTCCACAGTTAACTCGCTCATATACATGCCTGCTTTAATTGCGTTCTTGTTAGTTTTCCTAGTGCTTACATGACAATCCATGGTGAATTCCCACCAGAGAAATGAATGAAGTAGTAACTGGAGTTCCTAGGACAAAAAAGAATATGATCCCAGTCTGATGCCTTATTTTCTTTTGTTATTTGTAACATCATCCTTCATTCTGTTGGACTCGGTGTTATCATTATGTCTTTGGGTGATTTTCATCACTGACAGTGTCTTTTGGCATAATTGCCTTCAATAATGTGATAATAATAATTTCTCCCCTGGCCTTTCACTTGTTTCCTGTTTATATGTCCGATTTGTTAATTTTAAGGGTTTTAGTAACTTGCTTGAGGTTAAGGTGCTTCTTTATCATTATCCTTTTATTAGCAACCAGTTTTAGGGTAAGTGTTACCTACCCCACCCAAGTGACTGAGTGGTCTAAAGCAATCACCATTACGGATCATGGCCATCTCACCTCTGTCTGTGTGGGTTCAAGTCTCTGGCTCAGCCAATGTGGTTATGTGAGAAAGCTTGCCGGTAGCTTCTCGTGGGTCGGTGGTTCTTTGCAGGGTTTTTCTGGGTTCTTCCTCCACCAATTATACTGGCCACCATGTATAGCCTATCTTGTGCTGAAAAATGGTGTTAAACCCTATAACAATAACAACAACAACCAACCCCAAATTTGTCCCATTTTGTTATGTTTTGAATTTTCGTTCAGCTTCAGTGATTGCCACAAACACTTGGCAAATGTGGCCATTCGAAAGCTGTTTGGGTCACTCACCCCACCTGCTTGGCTTGCATTATGTGCTTGCAATGATGGATGTATTTTTAGCCATTGGTTTTTGTGCTGGACTCATGAATGCAAAGTTGCTGGTTTGAATCCTACCATTGTATTAGCCAGGATAAGCTACCAAGCTAAACAAACCCTTAGAAGGAAGATATTCAGAATAACTACAGCAACTAAGGCATGAGACTGTGATCAAGTTGACTATCATTCTAGAACATACAACCAAGGCTGGGAACAAGTTGCTTATCATTCTAGGACATACAACTAAGGCTGAGATCAAGTTGTTTATCATTCTAGAACATACAACTAAGGCTGGGATCAAATTGCTTATCATTTTAGGACATACAACAAAGTCTGGGACCAAGTTGACTATCATTCTAGGATATACAACTAAGGCTGGAATCAAGTTGCTTGTCATTCTAGGACATACAACTAAGGCTGGGATCAAATTGCTTATTATTCTAGGACATACAGTACAACTAAGTCTGGGACCAGGTTGCTTATCATTCTAGGACATACAACTCCGACTGAGACCAAGTTGCTTGGCATTCTAGGACATACAGCTAAGGCTGGGATCAAATTGCTTATCATTCTAGGACATACAACTAAGGCTAGGATCAAATCGCTTATCATTCTAGGACATACAACTAAGGCTGGGGCCAAGTTGCTTATGATTCTAGGACATACAACTAAGGCTGAGATCAAATTGCTTATCATTCTAGGACATAGAACTAAGGCTGGAATCAAGTTGCCTATCATTCTAGGACATACAATCAAGACTGGGATCAAGTTGCCTATCATTATAGGACATACAACTAAGGCTGGGATCAAGTTGCTTATCATTCTAGGACATAGAACTAGTTCAAACTCCAATTACTAATTGGATAAGGGAAATGACCTTGAACTGGAGGCTTGTGTCATGAAAGTGCTAGCAGTGTAATACTATAAGGTAATTGTCATATAATTAAAATCTGTTTACCTATCCAAATCTACATTTTTGTCCAAATAGCACAAAATAAAAAACCCATGAATATAAATGCACAGTATATTGTGCCTTTTTCCAGGAATTACTACAGTTTACCTTGGAGCAGAAGTTTACAAGCAAATGCCAGGACACGTACCTGTTTTGTCGTAAAAGCTATAAGTTCAGATACTGCATTGACTTCAGAAGCATGGAGCAGATAAATATGGAAACAGGAAAGGTGCGGAAGCTCTTACGGCGTCCCTTGTTTGTGTCAGCAGAGGATGTGGTGAATAAACAGTAGTAAGTTTGTTTTAAAAAAATGGTATCCTGTGTCAAAGAGAGAAGGACTAATAATATTCAATTATGGTTAAGATTTTTAATTTCATCAAGTATGAGTGAAAGGAAAATTACTATTCTTGCATTTGGGGGCAATTTTATATAAATCTCTTTAGAGGAGGGGGAATGCACTTTTATTTTGTTGAAGGAGGTTGGGGTCTGTACCTATTAATCTTTTTTGTGAATTTTATTTCTCCATGTGGCATAGAATGTTATGTTAAATTTTCCATGGTGCTGTCCACATCCACAGTTATGGATGGCTTGCATTTGGGGTACAGGAGAAACCTATTGGTTTTGGGGTCAAAAAATCATAGGTCATGATGAAGGTCAATTTTACTGAAATAATAACAACAGTTTCCTCACAATAACGTTACTTTCCATGACAAACCTGTACCAAACTCTGTGGACGGCTTTCACTTACCATAAAAACAAGATTAAATATTTTGGTGTCAGGTATCAGAATAACTTTCATTGTCAAGCAAGTTCCTAGATCAGATTTTGTGGATGGCTTCCCATTAGAATGACACTAAAACATAGATTCAGATTTGAAAAGGTCAGAAGTCACATTCATGGCTAATCTAGTAAGAAAGTATTGGTTTATATGCATTAAATATAGTGTGTTAAGTGTCTACGTATTTGACTTTTAAACAGATGGTAGGCCTATAATGTGCTGTTTATGGTAATCTTCATAATTCTTTCTATAGAGGTACCCCTAGACAAAGCGGCACTGTGGGATAGCAATTAGTTAAACTTAGAACAAAATAAGATAACTGACTTAAGACCTGATTATTAGTTTTTACTGTCAAACAAAATAAAGATAAATAGAAATAACTGGATCCAGTAAATTTTAGATGTATAGCTTTCAGGTTAAAACACAGTTAGGTTCAAAAAGTTTAAGGTGAAGGTACTTAGTGCATGCACAGGTTATTGGATCAGTAAGGAAAACATCAAGCCTTACACGCGCCTTGTACATATAGTTCTATATCCATGTTGTCGAAGTAGAGAGTATTTCTTGTTAATTTATTTATAGTCATCCAAGCCCCAGGGATTGCTATTTGGCAAAATAATGTTCTCTAGCTACAGTGTCAAATGCTAGGTTATTGGTATATTACAGTATAAATTCTGGGCATGGATCCATAGAAAACGTGTTTATACAGATTTCCCTTGTCATAATGCAGCAGACAGAGTATATAACTGCCAACCATGCTATGCACCAAACAGTGTTATTACTGAGTGCTGAGATATGTACAGGACTGCGATATACTGAGACTAGCAGAATATCCAAAGAAAATATTTTTCAAAGATTAAGTAGTCCACTACATATAATACACTGAGCAGAGTACATCATAGATGGGAAACTTTGTAATGATACCTGTTGTTAAAAACTATGTATACTGGTCATATGCATAGTATATGCAATGTAATGGTCATATGTATAGTATATGCAATGTACTGGACATATGCAATGTACTGATCATATGCATATTATATGTAAAATACTGGTCATATGCATAGTATATGCAAAGTACTTCACTTTCTTGTACATAGATCTGCACATGTTTGAACTTTGTGTAGTTTTATTGTCCAACCACATTTCAAAGAAAATGTTCACTTTTTTGATCATTATTTTTGTATGTGTACAGGTACAAGTTCCTAAACATGATCATGCAATATCATCTATATTATTGTATTTAAAATAGGACTTGGGATGATTCATCACATGTGGATTCATTTGTCTTGAACTCTCCATCACCTGGAGTGTGCCTGCAATAGGTGTGAGCTTGATTGGACAGGAGTCAGAAAGGGAAATGGAATTCTCAACTGTGAGTGTGTGTGTGTGTGTGTGTGATATGGATTTTTAACGTAGCTTTAACAATGTTTTAGTCATATCGCTACGATGTCTGCAGTGTGGCAGTTTCTAGTGATGTTCAGCACTGGGGCATCATTCCACAGTGATGTAGCGTGATGTCCCACCCCGTCACATTATCCTGACACCAGGCCAACCAGTCCTAATATGAACCTGTTAATGCTGAGCGCCTAGTGAAGCAGCTGTTAGTACCATTTTTATAAGTCTTTGGTATGACTCAGCCAATTTCGAACCTGTGATCTCCCGCATCCAAGGTGGACGCTATAACCACTAGGCCACTGCAGCAGTTGAATTGTAAAGTAAACCTTTGGTACATTTGCCTATGGGAAGCCTGGAATGTGTTTGCAATGGATATAATGGTTTGGAAATCTGATTGGAAAATGGCTTAGAAAATGGTTTAGAAAAATAATTTAAAATGGGATATATTGTATTTTTAAGTATTACTAGTTTTACACACATGTTCATAAAATTCAGAATTTTGACACAATTTGTCATGATCATTTTTACAGTCCAGAGAAGACTGCTGTCCCTACTGGGGTTAAAGTACCTTTACCAGTTGGCTGGGTCCCATGGGATCTAGCACATGCCTTTGAACTTGTGGAGCTGAAACAAACCTCTGCTGAATTTAAAAAGGTGGAATGCTCCTTCCTGGCCACTCTTGATCCCACTGAGATTCATATCAGCTATATCTATAGAGTGCAGAACAGGGAGTTGTGGATGGCCTATGATGGGTTAGTAATATTTGTATTAAATACTGATGGGAACTTTAACTCCTATTTTAACCTCTCAAATCTGTAAAGACAAGTGAGCTTATGGTATAGCCCTGTATCCATTGTGTATCACCCATCATCTGTAATACATCATCTGTCGCTCGGCAATTGTCCGTTATCATTCTAGAGTCCAATTCTAATCCACTTCCATTCTGACCGCTCATTAGTTCAATAATGGCTGAGATCCATACATTTAATGATGCGATCTAGCTTCCATCAGATAGATTAACTTTACTACCACTATGGATGCCATAATATCTGATTTTGATTCCATTTGGAATATATTCTTATATCATTAACATCTCAGATGAGTTTGATAATGGCCAAGATACGCGCATACTAATGAAGTGATTTTGCATCTGATTGACTGACCTCGATACCATCCTAAATGCTAAATTTTGGATCAAAATTTGATAAAATGTGGAATATATGCTTATATTATTAAAAACTTGGATGGGTTCAGTCATGCTTAAGATGCATGCATATAAATCAGGTAATCTAGCATTTGTTTGGCTGAACATTTTTAGTGCTCTGGAAGCCATATTTCTGAACCAATTTTGATCAGAAATTTAACTAAGACAAAATATGTCACATGAAAAATGACTTTTTTACACTCAAACCCCATGACACTTGTGTTTCAGAGAACACAATTTTCAGTAATTTTGATAAGAAAGAGAAAATGGGAGAGAGACCTTTCTTGATCACAGGATATATGCCCAAACCTATATCAAGAGTACATAGTCTGGGATATGCCAATAACCTGTATCAACAGTACATAGTCAGCGATATGCCCATAACTTGCATCAACAGTACATAGTCTGGGATATGCCCATAACTTGCATCAACAGTACATAGTCTGGGATATGCCCACAATCTATATAAACAGTACACAGTCTGGGATATCCCCATAACCTATATCAACAGCATATAGTCTGTGATATGCCCATAACCTGTATCAACAGTACATAGTGTGGGATATGCCCATAACCTGTTTCAACAGTACATAGTCTGGGATATGCCCATAACCTGTATCAACAGTACACAGTCTGGGATATCCCCATAACCTATATCAACAGCATATAGTCTGTGATATGCCCATAACCTGTATCAACAGTACATAGTGTGGGATATGCCCATAACCTGTTTCAACAGTACATAGTCTGGGATATGCCCATAACCTGTATCAACAGTACACAGTCTGGGATATCCCCATAACCTATATCAACAGCATATAGTCTGTGATATGCCCATAACCTGTATCAACAGTACATAGTGTGGGATATGCCCATAACCTGTTTCAACAGTACATAGTCTGGGATATGCCCATAACTTGCATCAACAGTACATAGTCTGGGATATGCCCGTAACCTGTATCAACAGTACATAGTTTGGGATATGCCTGTAACTTATCAACAGTACATAGTCTGGGATATCCCCATAACCTATATCAACAGTACATAGTCTGGGATATGCCCATAACCTATATCAGTAGTATGTAGTCTAGGCTTAATTTTTATGGATGGTTTATACAGTTGATTGTCACAGAGATGATTAAAATGCATGTCAGTCAGAGATAAACAACCACCCTTGTGCAGATTACTTAATTAGCTGACAGTAGTTAGGCAATTAATTACATAAGTAAAGTGCACACATTGGAATAACCTAATTTCACTTAAAGTTACTGGGTAAGTCAAAGTTTGCAAATCTTTACATTATTTGAGACAAGTTCATTGATCTTTGGTCCATTTTAACAGGTTGAAGGTCAAAGACTATGGCAAAGAATTTTGTACAGCACTTAGAGGCATTTTCTGAACAGGTGAACTTGAACATGTAAGGATATAGTTTTGTTTCGGAATTTGGTATGTTGGAATGTCTCAAGAGATGGTTTAAATAATTGGTGGTTAAAAATAATAAAGAGATAAACCAGGTAAACTTGTCATGGATTCCTAGGAACCCTTTCTGATCAGTAGAACATCAGTCCCTCTGAGTGACCTTTGTTAAAGACAAGATCATGGTTATCATTTTATGGCTGTGGTGGTAAACAGACTTGCTGAATAGGCCTATGATTGGTCATTACTTGATTGTTTTGATATCCATGTTGCATACCTCACACCCGCACAACTTAAGTCTTCTGGTTTCAAAACTCTTTAACCCATCATACCAGAAAGATGTTCAAGGGAGATAACTTGAGAAAATTGTGGATATTATTTATGTTTCTGTCACAAGACTCTTTATTGTAATTGTTGCACTTTTTGTTTTAATTCTTTATAGCTTCTATAACGTTTAATATTAACTGATATATATGTGTTAAAAATAAGAGTTGGTAAAAATAAATGTCAAAATAACTATCCACTATTCTGTATTAGGCCTTTTTAATTGTTGGCTATTTTGTCACCACTGACAAGGCAATAAATGTTGATACTTTGTCATTGTGTTTCAGGCAGAAAAAGAGCATGAAGATCAGCTTGGAGAGAGCTGGTCAGACTAAAGAAGTAGATGAGAGGAACCTCTTCCATGGCACAAACTCCATGGATACTGTGCAAGGAATCTGCACCAACTGTTTTGACTTCCGTGTTTGTGGCAAACATGGTACCAAATATGGGAAGGGGGCTTATTTTGCTCGTGATGCCAAGTACAGTCACTGCTATACAAATAACTCCAGTACTACAGCCGATAGGTACATGTTCTATGCTAGGGTCTTGATAGGTGATTATACTATTGGTTCTTCCACCTATACTCGTCCCCCTGAAAAACCAGGAGGCACAGCACACCAACTGTTTGACTCGTGCGTCGACAATGTTGACAACCCTTCCATATTTGTTGTATTTGATTTGAAGCAATGCTATCCAGAATATCTTATCTGCTACAAAAAGCTGGAAGAACTATCCATAAAGGAGGCACCCTTGGTCAGACCAAGCAAAACTACAACACCTTCTATGGTAGAACAAATTAAGTCTTTATCATTACTGGGTCAGTCTATTGAACCTACATCAAATATCCACACACATTCATCATCAGTAGAGAAGGACAATGTCTTGGCTACATTTGATCCATTTTACAGCCTTGAAAAGCTTAAAGAGTTTCCCATAGAGGAGGCTACCATAGTCAAGCCAAACAAAAATGCCAGAACCACGGTCAAGCCTTCACCTTTGGAGGATCAGTCTACTCCATCAGAGTCAAGTGTGCACAGGAGTTCATCGCCTGTGGAGACAGACACAGTCAGTGGTCTCTCAGATTCACATTTCAGCCCTAAACCTCCTAAGAGTGTGTCCACCTTGAGAAACAGTTTCAACAACATCACTATCAGCTCAAGTCCTTCACATCTACCTTTGACCGACCCTCCTCCACAATCCTCTCGAAGGTCATCTGGTGCATCTATCAGCCAGGCAGTATACCAGATACATGGCATCGATGTAGATGACATTGAGAAAATACTTAATCGGGCAAGGTAGTCTATCAGAGTTGTTGTATGTAAAGCAGTAAAGTTAATCTGGCCCTGTTGTTTCCTTACATTGTAGACTCTGGTTTGTAAATGTTTCAGCATAATACGTTGCTCAATTTTTGGTTAAATTCTGTCAGTTACAATAGCAGCTACTCTATATTCAAGAAATGCCATAGCATGATGTGCCTGCAGATTAGCATCTATGTTGTTTGTTCTAATGATTACTCATAACAATCTGCACAGACCCAGATCTGTCAGCGCATTATGCGACAGCAGATCTGGATCTGTGCAGTTTGTAGTTGGACTCATCTTATAAGTGAGTGTATATGGTATTAATTGCTACAGTTTTCAATTAATGTTAGATTTATCATGTTAGATTGAAGCTTTAAAATAGCAACATGCCTTGGATTTTTTATCACAATTTGATCTGATACTGTAAGAAACAGACAGGTAAACATTTTGACAGACATCATCCACAGGCAAAGGAAAGAAAGTCACATATGTAGTCCTAGTATTATGCACTGAAAGATCAGGGTCTGTGTGTTTTGTTTGACTTGTCATGCCTAACAAACTACATGGACCCAAATCTGTTATCTGATTATGCAACAGCAGATCTGGGTCTGTGCGGTTTATATATGACTTGTGTACGAGTTTATAAGGTAGTTGGTTTATTTAAGGCCAGTAAAATTTAATCCTTAATTTAATATTTCACAGAATTTGTTTGAATATTTATTTTGGTATGTAGTGTGAATAACCCATCAATAAAGTGATACGCACCTTGCATATTACTGAGTGTGAACTTGATTCCCTGTGCAAACCATTTACTAAACCTTGGTTACTCAGTGTGAACTTGACTCCATTTGCAAACCATCTCTAAACCTTGATTGCTGAGTGCGTTTGACTCCATTTGCAAACCATCATTCAACCTTACTTACTCAGTGTGTACCTGACTCACTTTGCAAACAATTTGCTAAACCTTAGTTACTTAGTGTGAGCTTGACTCTATTTGCAAACCATTTGCTAAACCTTGGTTTCTCAGTTTGAGCTTGACTCACTTTGCAAACCATTTGCTAAAACTCACGCCCATATGAAAACTTCCGCCCTGACTTTCACCAGATTCCAGGTTGAATTTTAAAGAGCATTTCACCTAAAGCCTAGATTCCACTTATTATAAATTTTAGGTGGATTCAGGGTGGAATATTGCCCGAAATATGCAAATTACTCCGTCTATTATTAGGAGGAATCTGTTTATTTCGCCTACTTGGTGGAATTTGTTTATTCCTTCTACTATGCGGAATCTGTTTAGCCCGCTTATTTAGCCTATATTCCCCTTATGACTTTAGGCAGATTCAGGGTGGAATATAGCTCAAAATATGCAAATTACTCTGTCTGTTGCTAGGCGGAATCTTTTCTTCTGCCTAATTAGACAGAAATACCTGCACAAACCCATCCAGTAATGAAAATGTCAAAATGTTATTCCACCTTGCAGACTTTAGGTGGATTTCTGGTAGAATTTTAGGCGAAATATTCAGATCAGTTGTCCTAAGATTCTGCTTAAACAAAAAAATCCATCTAAGATTTCTGCCTGAAATAAAATTCTACCTGAAAAAAAAACGCCTGAAACTTCCACCTGAAATAAAAATCCACCTAAGGTTTCTGTCTAAAAACAGACTGCCTAAACTGTCTACATAAATATCATCCAATAAAAAATCTGCTTCAGATTTCTATTAAACTGCCTAATGATTCGTAGACATTATTGGGAGTCAATGATAAATATTCACAATAATTTTTAAAATGGATCATAAATTTTATTTTGACAGACATTATCAAATAAGATTTAGGTTTTTCTTATCCTCATTTTCTTTCTTGCATACAAAACCTAATCCGTGATGGCATCATTTAAGTCTTTTTCATTTCACCTCAAGTTTGGTGAGATTTTGCAAGTATTTTGACCAAAACTTTCATTGAAATTTTGGCGATACCTCGCTAAAATTTCACTGAAATATTTGTGAGATTTCACAAAACTCTGACCAAAACTTTCACTGAAATTCTGGTGAGGTTTCACAAACATTTTAGCCAAAACTTTCACTTAAGTTTTGGTGAGATCTCTAACATTTTGTTGAAAGTTTTGTGAGAGTTTACTAAAACTTTGGTGAGATTTCACTAAAATTTTGATAATTATATAGTATTTTACTGAAGTTTCAGGAATTTTTCAGACATTTCTAAAGGTTTCAAATATATAATGGATATGAATTAAACAGGACTTATTATTAACCAAGGTGATATTTCAATGTACATGAAACAAAATTATACAGATGTTGTAATTATATGATATCCAAGGCAAGAGATATGGGAGTTAATAATAATAATAATAATAATAAAGACTTTATTTAGAGAAGGTAACTCACTTAGTTACAGAACTAATCTACCTTGAGGCCTTCTATCTGTTATGCACAACATATACAGTATTATACAACATGATGTGAAGAATCTGGCTCGACACTAAATAATTAAGTGATTTTAAAACTCAAAGTATCAAGCCTGGAACATAAGCACAGGCATCTGTGAATGCATAAACATATATAAAATATAAAATATTATCCTGAATTGAAAAATTCAACTGTGAAAATGATGTAAAATTACAGAAAATCATCCATTTGAGACATTGATTATAAAATGAAGAAATGCTAGGAGCCTGCCTTATGTCACTTTGTACTGCAGACTTGATTTTTGATTAATGTACAAACTATGTTGTGGCCTCTTGAATTAGTCTTTGTTCCATAAGCAGCCGTGACAAACGTTTATCATGATATAATTACTCTTATTTTACACTTAGCTTCTAACACAACTAGAATATTTTGATAATATAAACAATAATTTGAAGGATGATTCTATTTGTGGGCCAAGAAAACTCTTCAAAGATATCACTATCTTTGACATGGGTATCTGGCAACAATATAAACCAAATTCCCTCCAGTGATCTATACATTGTCCCTCCTTAAATTCTGGAAGTTAATCACTTTGGAGTTATAAAACCTCGAAATCATCCTGGTTTAGTTCCTTGTCATATTTAGCACGCTAGTAGCTACTCTTAAGCTCTTTATGGCACAAAAAGCAAAATGCTAGTCCTGGCGTTCAGTTTTCATACAGATTGACCAGTTACGTTCCCACTGACTTTGCATTCAAGCTATTCTCATTGTCGCACATTTTTCAAATGGTTATTCAACTCGTATCCCGCTCAAAAATTCGAATCACCCTGTTTAGCAAGCATGCTCATTCCCATCAGTTTCCGTTACGCACTAATTCATTGGGCAAGTACAAACTTTTGACCAATCAAGAAGCTCTTTACAGCGATTATCTGTTAAATAATATATGGAACAAATACTTAGTAGAAAGCTCGTTGCGGAATGGGACTGGATAGAGCATTATATAAAGAAAAACAGTTTCGGAGATGATATTAAAAAAAGAGTCAATATCGAGGAAAGTCAGATTCAGGTCAGCAGAAAAGCGAAATTCTGCTTTTAAACGGAAAACAAGAAAACAGTCTTTTTTTGAGGGAAGTTAAATCCAATTGAAGTTAAACAAAAATACAATAACAACGACAACAAAAATTTGACAAAGAAATACAACAAGGAAAGATTTGGAAAGAAGTTATTTTTCCAAAATGAACAATAAAATTACAGCTTTTCAGAAACAGGAAATATAAATGTTGCTGAAAATCATTCAAATTGTACAAGAAACAAAAAATAAATTTTATTATATCTTAGTGATATTTTTTATTGAAATGTCAGTGATATTACAATCACAAAATATCACTATATTTTCAAAATTTTTGGCAAAGTGTCAGTGAAATTTCAATAACAAATTCTCACTGATATTTTCAGAAATGTTGGCTGAGTCAGTGAAATTTCAATCACAAAATTTCACTGATATTTTCAGAAATTTTGTTAAAATCTCCTAAAATATAATTTTAGTGAAAAAAAAGACATTTGAGTGAATGTCAAAAAATTGTGACTGTGATTTTGCTGAAATTTCAGTCACTTTTTCACTTGGGTATGATTGTTGTAGAGCATATTTTAATAGGAAGCCAAAGAAACTTATTTTTCAGAGTAAAAATCAGATCAAGTCCAACATCCACCTTGCACCAAATTTTCTAAGTCCAAAGATTCTATGCTTCTAGTTCTTTTCATAAAGTTCAAAATTACACCTAACATTTCTGCTAAAATCAGTCTTAAGTCCAAAATCCGTCTTAAAGTAGGAAAATTAACTGGACAAGCAGAACTTTTCCGTCTAACAGTTATCCTTTGGGAGGAATATCAGAAATAGTATGCTCACCTATTAGACGGATTCAGCCTGTCACCTTAGCCGTATTCCCAGTCCGTCTAAAGTCCGTCTGAAATTTGGTGTTTTTAGGCAGAATACACCATGAATCCACCTAAATTCCAGGTGCAATCTGCCTAAAAATTTTGTACCAGAGTCTTCTTTTACTTATTATGTATGCATTCATCTGTATAACTTTCTTTATAAAAGTCAACATTCAAAACCATTTAGTAGATTTTGATCTTTAGTTTTGTGTTCTTCATGTTGGCAGTTTTACTTCCTTCGATTTGTAGCTCAATCATGTATTGTAAGCCACTTTCTGATTGGCTTGTGCATGAGGTGTGTCAAGTCTACTGCTCAGGATGAGTATAAAAGTTGCACCAGGATCTGGTCTGAACTTTTTTGCTAAAGGCATGTCTATCTCTGCCAGAACAAAAGCCCATAAGTATAGGATATATATTTTTTCCTAATTTTTAGGTCTTAACAGAAAATGGCGTGTGGGGTTTAACTTTATTCTTTTGAATTATAGTTAGGGAACAGCTTTAATTTTATGGTTAGATGATTATAAACCCTTTTCCTCTATGTCCCATACATATGTAAGTTTCAAACTTGAGATGGTTTAGGGGACTGGATCTGCAATATTAATGATGGAGCAATAAATTGGCAATGTTTCTCCTTTTCTTTTTTTTTCATGATATTTATGCTCAGAGTTGGTTCTAAACTATAATGTTACATTTTAGGGCGTACAGTAACACTATGTTTTGTATATGCAGTTTGATACATTTCAAACTGTAAACTTGGTTAGCTGTTCTGATTTTACCCCATTTTTTGGAGTTATCCAGTTCTAAACAGAGGACCGCTCTGGTGGCCTGAGTGGTTAGAGTGTCCGCCTTGGATGTGGGAGGTTGCAGGTTCTAACCCTTTCCGAGTTGTACCAAAGACTTATAAAAACTTCACTAGCAGTTGCCTCACTTGGCGCTCAGCATTAAGAGTTAGTGTTAGGACTGGATGATCTGGTGTCAGGATAATGTGACTGGGTGGGACATCAAGCTACATGTTGGCAGCATGATGCCCCAGTGCTGGACATCACTATAAACTGCCACACAGCAGACATCATAGCGATATGACTGAAAAATTTTTAAAGCTAAGTTAAATATCCAAATGATGCACACATGCTCTAAACTAAGAGTCACACTTTGCCCGAAGAGAAGCAGGATATATATATATATATATATATATATATATATATATATATATATATATATATACAGATGTATGTATGTAATCTTACAGAGGTTCTGGAAAAGTTTTCATTGGCTGTCAAACACTTGATGTTTATTGGAAGGTGTTGGGAGTTAGTGTGACCATACTAAAGTTTCCAGTAATACTAGTTTAGTTGTATTTACATATGATCATTTCAGTCCATATTGAAATGAAAACATTAATAAACTAAAGTCTGTAAATAGCTAAGTAATGTTATATTTTGACGAGTTGAAGATGAGATCATTACATCCACAGTACAGTAGTTTGGTGTTTTTTGCTTGAAAACAACAGAAAGTTACACCTATTTCTATGTGTCAATGTACAGTATAGATGTGTTTATCCCTATGCATTTATAGTATAGATACAATTATTAGAGATATATATTTATAGTATAGATACGGGTGTTATAGGGTTACAGGTATAGATACAGTTATTACAGGTATATATTTATAGTATAAATACAGGTATTATAGGTGTAGTATAGATACAGGTATTACTGGTATACATTTATAGTATAGATAGAGTTATTACAGGTATACATTTATAGTATAATTACAGGTATCATAGGTATAGTATATATACAGTTATTACAGGTATATATTTATAGTATAAATACAGGTATTATAGGTATAGTATATATACAGTTATTACAGGTATATATTTACAGTATAGATACAGGTATTATAGGTATATATATATATATATATATATATATATATATATATATACACATACAGTTATTACAGGTATATATTTATAGCTTAAATACAGGTATTATAGGTATAGTATAGATACAAGTATTACTGGTATACATTTATAGCATAGATAGAGTTATTACAGGTATACATTTATAGTATAATTACAGGTATTATAGGTATAGTATATATACAGTTATTACAGGTATATATTTATAGTATAAATACAGGTATTATAGGTATAGTATAGATACAGGTATTATAGATATAGTATATATATATATATATATATATATATATATACAGTTATTACAGGTATATATTTATAGCATAAATACAGGTATTATAGGTATAGTATAGATACATGTATAATAGGTACGCATTTATAGTATATATACAGTTATTACAGGTAAAAATTTATAGTATAGATATGGTTATTATAGGTATGCAGGTATAGATATAGTTATTATAGGTATAGTACAGATACAGTTATTACAGTTATACATTCATAGTATAGATACAGTTATTACAGTTATACATTCATAGTATAGATACAGTCATTATAGGTATAGTACAGATACAGTTATTACAGTTATACATTCATAGTATAGATACAGTCATTATAGGTATAGTACAGATACAGTTATTACAGTTATACATTCATAGTATAGATACAGTCATTATAGATATAGTATAGATACAGTTATTATAGGTATAGTATAGATACAGTTATTACAGTTATACATCCATAGTATAGATACAGTTATTATAGGTATAGTATATATACAGTTATTACAGTTATACATTCATAGTATAGATACAGTCATTATAGGTATAGTATAGATACAGTTATTACAGTTATACATTCATAGTATAGATACAGTCATTATAGGTATAGTATAGATACAGTTATTACAGTTATACATTTATAGTATAGATACAGTTATTATAGATATAGATAGTTATTATAGGTATAGTATAGATACAGTTATTACAGTTATACATTTATAGTATAGATACAGTTATTATAGGTATAGTATAGATACAGTTATTACAGTTATACATTTATAGTATAGATACAGTCATTATAGGTATAGTATAGATACAGTTATTACAGTTATACATTCATAGTATAGATACAGTCATTATAGATATAGTATAGATACAGTTATTACAGTTATACATTCATAGTATAGATACAGTTATTATAGGTATAGTACAGATACAGTTATTACAGTTATACATTTATAGTATAGATACAGTTATTATAGTTATAGTGTATATACAGTTATTACAGTTATACATTCATAGTATTCAATTGGTAGTCTCTCGGGGGCCGAGGAAGACATGTTGTGCAGTCTCATCAACGATGGACGCGTATGTGGCTCCGGAGTCCAAATTCCGATGAACACAGGCGGTTGCAGGTGGGGCATGGGACACCGGTACTTGGGGGTGGCTGAGACGCAGCTTTGTGACATCTCTCACTGGCTGCAGCAAGACGCTGGCGGCAGTCAGCCTCGAAGGTGGAACTGGCTTTTCTGGTCAGGACTCGCCAGTGACTTCTGTCTGAGGCAGCGAGCTCGAGCTGATGCGGTTGAAGGTCTGCCCATTTGATGTGCATCTTGAGGTTGTCTTTGTACCTCTTGTGAGGGCTGCCTTGGTTTCGGTTGCCTTGGACTAGCTCGCCAAAGAACAGTTGCTTTGGGATTCTGTTTTGATCCATGCGGATGACATGGCCGGTCCAACGAAGCTGGGCCTGGATCAGTTTGGCTTCGATGCTTGTTGTGTTTGCTCTGTCAAGGACTTCCTGGTTGGGATTCGGTCATGCCACTTGATCCTCATGATGGCTCTCAGGGAGCGCTGGTGGAATTGTTCCAACCGACTGATGTGCCTTCGGTATACAGTCCACGTTTCACAGCCATACAAGAGAGACGTCAGGACAACTGCATTGTACACCTTCAGCTTTGTTGACAAGTGTATATCCTTGTGCTGCAAGACCTTGGTTTGAAGTCGTCCGAGTGCTTGGCTGGCCTTTTGGATCCTCGCAGTGATCTCTTTGTCCAGGGAGCCATAATTGGATATTGTGCTGCCTAGGTATTTAAAGCTGTCCACATTCTTCAGCTGCGTGTCGCCGATGGTGATGCAGGGTTGTGAAGGGACAGTGTTTGGGGCAGGCTGGAAGAGGACTTCTGTCTTTCCTAGGCCAATTGTGAGTCCGAACAGATTGGAGGCTTCAGAGAACTTGTCCACAATTGTCTGTAGGTGAATCTCTTCATGGGCCATGAGGGCACAGTCATCTGCAAAGAGTGCTTCAGTGATGAGTCTTTCAAGCGTCTTGGTTTTAGCAGCTAGGCATCTGAGATCAAACACTGATCCATCCAGGTGATATCTAATGTAGATACCAAGGTCAAGGTCATGGATGGCGTGGAGCAGTACCTGCGTGAAGAAGAGGTTGAAGAGCACCGGAGCGAGTACACAGCCCTGTTTGACACCATTAGATATGGGAAATTTCTCAGAGGGTTCACTGTCTGAGAGAATCTCTCCAGTCATGTCATCATGGAAAAGCCGGATGAGGTTGGTAAACTTCTGAGGACAACCAAGCTTCTTGAGTATTACCCACAGTGCGTCTCTGTCGACTGTGTCGAATGCCTTCGTCAGGTCCACGAAGACGGCATACAGATTCATGTTCTGCTCAAAGCACTTCTCTTGGACTTGTCTTACTGCGAAGATCATGTCAGCAGTGCTACGTTCTGGGCGAAAACCACATTGAGACTCAGGTAGGTTATCTTCTGACACTGATGCGATAAGTCTGTTGAGAATGAGGTGAGCAAGTATTTTGCCAGCTATGGAGAGTAGGGAGATGCCTCTATAGTTATTGCAGTCCGCACGTGTGCCTTTATTCTTATAGATGGTTACAATTGATGCGTCGCGGAGGTCGTCTGGCATCAAGTCAGTCTTCGGCCCTTCAAAGTCTGGTTCTACCCCCTTGCTTTCTGCAGATGGCAGTACACTAATAAAGGACAAGGTTGGCATTAAGGACAGATGCAAAGAGCACTTTAGCCAGCTCCTAAACCTGCCCTCATCGGTTAGCCATTCTGCTCTTGAACAAATACCCCAACAGCCAACGCATGACCAACTGAATGTTTCACCAACGATAGAGGAGTTGAGGACGGCCATTAAACAAATGAACTGTGGCAGGGCACCTGGTAAGGATGGCATCCCAGCGGAGATGTACAAGGCTGTCAGTGAACAGACTCTAGAGGCATTCCACGATGTGCTAACCAGCATCTGGACGGAAGAGGAGATGCCAGACGACCTCCGCGACGCATCTAACCCCAACACCACACCGTAAACACGGTTTTGGTCCTAGACTCCCGTGCCGAATGCTTTGCATGTAATATCCACAGAATTCATTTACGCAGGCTTTGTTACAAGGAGTTGAATAACCGATCATGAACTACTGGCATTTATTGTTTGCTTGAATCAATATATATATAATTAAACTTCAATTTAAATATATATTTGTCTTAATTATAATATGGAGGAGTTTGAGAGATTAGCCGCAATTAAGCATTCTAGAGCCAGATTCGATCTTGATAAACCTAAATTTAGTTTTTCGATGCAAGATCTGGCTCTAACGAATAGGGATATAACTGATCATATCCCTGAAGCCAAGAAGGAATATCGCGACGATGGTGAATCTCATGTGTGGTCAACATTTAGAATCATAAATGTTGACAATACTAGAATGAATGACGAGCGAGGAAGGAAGATTATTAACTATCTCGACAATCAAAGACATTTTATTCTAATAAATTTATTGTAGAGACAGACGACGACACTTGGATTATCCGTGACAAACGTGACCCTGTCCGTGTACACGTTGGAAGTAGCATCGTAACGTTAAATAAAAATTCCAAACCAGGAACGTTGACTGGTATTGATAAACCATATTATGAACGGGCGTATCCTGTAACTGCAGTTGTTTATGCGATATATCCGCTAAATGATAAACTTAGCGTTAGTGATCTCAAACCGATGCATTTTCTCGCTTAAATGGTGTAGCTGCGCGAGTGACAGAACACTTTACAAACGCGATACGCGGAAACGGTTTAACGGATTTACGACGTAAAAAAATAAATAAGTGGACAGAAACAGTTAAAGATACCGGACCGTCTATCAGTGACGTTGCTGAGCTGGGAAAGAAATTAAAATTCGCAGTAACAGTGAAGACGTTAACCGGAGAGATTTTGTATAAATCAAAATATGAATCAAGAGGAGCTTCGATGGAAATTATTGATCATAACGCACACGCATGGACATCGGCCGTAACAATATTTCCAGGAGATAGAACAGTTAAATTTTATAATGATCATATATTTGATTTTATCAGAAATATCAGTGAGAGTGACCCTGTGTCCATGTGGTTATTACAGAGTTCAGAATCTGTGAACTATGATCAGTTTGTATGGCCTAATGGAGAAATGTGTCGTGCAGAATCTCTCCACGAGGAAATGAAACATATTGCGTTGAAATATACCCTTGACGATGTCAGGGTTTGACAATTACTGAATAATTGTTTCACCGTTCCATCAGTTGCTGCTCACTTTGCTCAGGAGAAAAATTCATGGTCACCAACAAGATCGGAATTTCTTGTTGATGTCCAACGCAGTTGTATGGAATACAGACACGGCGGATTGTGGAATACTAAATACGATTATAGCGACGTTATCACAGTTGATATGGTTGCATGTTATCCTGGACGTTTTCTTGGATACGGAGAGTGTTCTGAGTATTTCAAAAGATTTGGACATCCAGCACACTAGATGACCAGAGTTGCGATAAATGGACACCTGCCAGATCTTGACTTAACCGGATTCGCCTGTATAGAGTCATTAGAGTTTACGGAAAATCTCCATCCGATTACTTATGCTTGGTTTGGCCGTCATATCTCAGAAACATATTGGGCTCCAATAGTACTATTACGATACATGCTTGATGTAGCAATATTGATATCGTTGAAAGTAAATGAAGCAATTATATCATATCGTCCGCAGAAACAAGTTTGGTTGCCAGAACCAGATAAGTTTGATGCAGAAAAAAGATATCAGGAAAGAATTTCCTAATCTTGGGGAGGATGAAATTCCTTAACTTATTAATAATGCATCTAAATACAGAAAAGAAAATAATGAGAAAGTTGCAAAGGATCTCGGCAGAAAAATAATTGGTAAGTTTACTCAGGGTAGTTCATGCGGTCATAAACGACATTGTAGAAGATTAGTTATGGACGATGCCGGACCCGATTTTATAATTGCTGATACAACGGAGAAAAACACATTTATAAGTCGAAGTAATGCTTGTTTATCAGACGAAACTAAATTAAGTACAATTGTGAGCTATACTGATGGTGGGTCACCGCAGTTTACTCATTTAAGATCTTCCATGCTTGCGTATGTTTCGATAAATTTATTATCGATGATAAACAAATTTCCTCTGATTGATGTCAGAGTTGCCACAGATTCATTTTATATAAATAAACAATATTCGGATTTGCTAGAACAATTACATATTAGCAATTATGCATCATGGGGCGAATGGAGAATAAAACACGAAAACATATTTAGTTATTCTGAATCTGCCGCCGTTGAAATGAAGGGGACATATTACAAGAATAATAATCAAGTATCAAAATCTGCGCTGTTGCCATCGGTATATGATCCTGTGGCCCGATATGAAACCATTTACCTTAATGGATGTGGTGGTTCAGGTAAAACAACGCGTGCGATTGAATTATTCAATTGTTCCGATATGATTGTTTTGATGTCCACCCATAAAGTAGCCAGAGAAATAAACGAACGAGGAGTTAAATATCAAACTTATCATAGTTTCTTCCGATGGTGCGGAGACGCACGGACTCCTGAATGAATGGGTGAGAAATACATTCCTAAAATTGTTATTTGGGATGAAATATGCACGGTGTCGCTAGATGTATTAAGAATATTTCTTGACAGGTTGTTGACGAAAAATTCTTCTGTGATGATGTGTGGCGATCACGGTCAACCGCCACCTTTTATTCGACAGTCTCCACACGAATGGTTAAAAACATTTGTAGATTATTACAAAGAAATAATTGATGATTATAGAGCTATTGATAAACCATTGAAAAAGTTTTAAAGGTTAATCAGACCGCAGCCAGATAAAATACAGTGTGAGATAATGCGCAAAGTAATTCCAGAAACTCCTATCAATGATTTTTGGAATTTATGAAGACCTGCTGATTTGATAGTTGCAAGTAGAAAGATAATTCGTGATACACTTCAACAACAATCATTTCTGTTACATAAAGAAAATTTTTCAAATCTACCTGTACCATTATGTTGTCGCCTAGCAGATACTCGACGACAGAATATTGAAGTTGAGATTCCAGGAACTGATGAAAAACAAAATATTGTGCTAAATGATATTGTTTTAGTTCCTGTCAGTGCTGTTGAGAGCGCGTTAACGATGAACAAAACTCCGTGGACACTAGGATACGCTATAACGATTCACTCGTCACAGGGATTAACTATTTCTGATACAAATATCTGGATTGTCAATCATCGGATCGAATGGTCAAATTTAGTTTATCTCGCAGTGTCTCGAGTGAGAAGAATATCTCACCTGCGGAGGGTTATCATAGATTTCACCGACACCGATGATGTAGTTAATATCGACTTCGTCGTGATCTAGAAAAAATTATCTGGTTATAAGCAATGTGACAAAAAATAAAAAATAAAAAAAAAAAATAAACAAACGCGACTTTGATATCAATGCTGAATTTATTATGACACTGACACAACAACTGAATAATCATTGTGCGAGCTGTAACACAGTAATGTTGTGGCAGTATTCGAATAATAATCCAAGACAGTTTACCGTAGATAGAATTAATAGTAGCCTTGGTCACACACGCAAAAATGTGATGCTGACCTGTCTTGAATGTAATCGACGTCGAGGAGCCAGTTTACAAAAGTGAACGCGGTGGTAATTGTGTGTCTTCAGGAATTACTTGTGATTGTTCACGTACAAATCCACGTTGAGGAGAAGTTGAATCTAGTCTGTAGATTGCAGGTCTACCCGTGGATCTTACCACGCTGAAAATTTTATGTGTTGTCACACTCCAAATAGGATCAGTTGCTCTTTTTTTACCCCCTTCAAGTTCACCAGTTTCATATAAGTATCTGACAGTCACATTACCTAGTACTGGTTGAGAGAAAGAGTTATGTCGTTGTATTGGTATATATTTCTTTGTGATCGTGCTGATGGGTTTCATAGAAGTTACACGAGTAATTTCATTATTTAGCGCAGCTATCACACTTGGTAGTCTTGCAACCCATTCATGAGATCTTTTATCTGTGGATATTTCCATTGCATATTGATATGCAAATAACCGCTCAGCAAGTGTTCGATTAAATCGTTCAACGATTGCCTGATCACGATGAATTACGGTATGCCCTCGTCTGGTTTTAACATTATGTTTGTTTTTTTTTCATCAGAGACGATACTGCACCAAGAAATTTTTTGCCAGGATCAACCTGTAATAGTTGTGGCCATCGCAGGGGGCCTCGTTGATAAATGCATTCAAAAGCAGATGCAACTTCAGTTGCTGTTTTAGTTGATAGTGGTTCTGCTTCTTTATATCTACTTGCAACGTCAACGACAGTTGACGCGTATCTATATGTGAGTGATTGACGTCTACCAGTTTTCATAGTATCGTGAGGTAAAAACAAAATATCTGCTTGATGAACTTCATTGGGAGTGCTGACATCAAAATGTGCGTACTGAATTTTTTAGGTGGTGGTAGATAAATTTGCCATATTGCCTGTCGTGCTAACCCATTTGCAGCAACAGAACGTGAGGCACCTGCTGCATCATCAAGTTTACAATCGCTGCTCTACCCCTTCAATATCCTCTTGGGCTATAATAAACCGGTCCCATTATTATGATAATAATTCGTTGATTAATTACCAGGCGCTAGCACTAGTTTACTTTTCATTGCAGATTTTACTAGAAAGCTAGCACGTTTTTCTCTGAGAGATTTATTTTTTTATGGAAGTTAACGAGTGAATCAACTTCACATCTGCAATATATCGTTGTTGTAAATCTTTATTTTTATACGCAACATCATGAACATGACACGCTTGATCAATCGCATTTATTGGATACTCTCCAGGTTTTTGTTGGTCTCGTTCGTCAAGTCGGATATCAAGTCGGGTTCCAGGACCACAATAATTATATCCAGGAAGATATTTAACCCAAGGAGTCCCTGATAATTTTCCCAGTGAAGCAACGATATCACCACCTGTCTTCGTACGAGACGAAATAAATCTGTATTTGCTTGTACCACATTTCACACACGTGCCTGTAAGTGCACGCTTTTTATTTTTTTTTTTATTATTGTTGTTAATCCCCTGGTGGTGGTGGATGCTCTGCATTGAACACAATATAAATTCATATTATTTATTATATTTGTACAACATGGATATTGTTGACTTTTCAGCGACACGAAAGCAGGAGCCAGTCAAGCATCATCCAGCACTACCAAATTCTATCAGAGCAATTATCATAGGTCCATCTGGGTCTGGTAAAACACAATTATTACTTAATCGGATAATGAGATGGCTCAAGTGGGATAAGTTATATTTAGTGGCACCATCTGTCGATGATCAGAGATGTTATGAAGTACTTAAAGATTTTAATGAAAACGCAAAATTGTTGGACGAGGATGATAATGATATTATTGGTTTTCTCACCGATATTAATGAAGCCCCATCTGTAGATGACCTCGATGGATTTATTAATACTCTCGTAGTATACGATGATGTGATGCTGGACAAAGAATCAAATCCAGCTCGGATATTTTCTCGAGGCAGACACAAAAATACTGATGTGATTTATGTTACTCAGCGATATACACAAATACCTAAAGTGATCGTAGACAACTGCAATATTTTGGTTGTGTTTAATGGAGTCGATACACATACTCTGAGAAATATTCAGGAAACTTGGTGTTCAGGGGATATAGACATGATTAAATTCAAAAACTTCTTTTCAAAAGCACCAGCTACCCCACACGGATTTATCACGATAAATTTACACGATCCTCGGTCGAGGTATCGTATTGATCTCGATAAAATGGTTGGTTGACACTACAGCAGCAGAGAAGGTGACGACCAACAGTGAGTGTCCGGGTACGAAAACAAGCAAGCCATAAGAAATGAAAACAAACGTCAAAGACAAAGTAACAGAATGAGCTAACCCAATTAGAGAAATCTCGGTCGGTTAGAGGCTTCTGTTTGGCGTTAATGATCTTGTATTTTCATCTTTTGTAGGAACTTTTATTTTTCATAAATAAGGACTCACAGCTTCACGTTTGACCTTGATCAAACTGATCTGTCCCAACTCTGTTCAAACTGTACAATGTATTAGCGACATCTCAGGAATAATTTTAGCAATATTAATGTTTCTGTCTTTTAGGCTGACATTGTTATGCTGAAAAAATCCCGGTGCAAAAATAGCTCACTTTTCATCATGTGGGTATATATGTGTGTGCATGTGTGGGGCTTTGCTGTTAATGAATGCCGCCCTGTGGGAAAATACGTGAGAATTGTTCAAAATGATTGTTTAGATACCTGTGTTACGACTCTGTAGTCTTAAACGAAGTAACAGAAAAGGGTGAAAACCAAAACGTTTTGTAAAATTCAACACATAATTTATTTGTCTAGAAATGTCACGTTTGCTACGCCTAGCTATAAAGTTATGTATAAGCTACAAATTTGCTCTCTTAAGAATATTACCGCGGCCATGTGTTTTATGTCTAAAAGTTTCCGCGGGCTAGTGTTCAACTCTTACACAAGGTTACATGACGAGCCGGGAAGCGGAATCTTTAGTCGGCAACAGATCTCAGCACTTCACAGCTATTTGTTACAGCTTAGTCCTAAGGTCAGAAGGAAGCCCGCGGGGGTGAACGGGGTGTGTTCTCATCCGTCCCCACGTTGACATACAGCGAGAGGGACATTGTCCGCTACGTTTGATTGGATCGGTTCACAGCGACATCCAATCGGAATTGAGATAGAGGATGTGATTACAATTTAGATCCGAATTATAACTTTCAGAACTATAAGAAAACATTCAGTAGTCACCTGGGAAGATTGCTGAGATAATAGGGGTACTTCGAGAGAGCCACTCGTAATTTGGCGATGAAACTTAGAGGTAGATTCTAAGGAAAGACAAAGCTTCAAAAAGGAAGCTTTGTAGGGGACAGAGAACTTCCGGTTCAATTGAATCCCGAGTCTTCAAGAGGTGGAGACTGAATTGAGACTTGCCGAACAGTCGAAGTCGACAGAAAAGCTAGTCGGTAGAGAGAAGGTGGAGATAAAGTGGAGGAGGAGGAAAGGAGTCTGGAGGAGTATAGAGAAGTCGAGAAGGAGGAAAAGGAATTTGGAGAAAGTCGGGGAGGAAGAGTAAAAAGAATTGTGAGGAACAGGAGAGAGAGGAATACCACAGATGAGTAGAATACAAGGACAGGTGGAAATCAATCTCACACTGCTAATCAAGTGATGCAATAGGCTATTAAAGGGTCGAGCGAAAGGAGTGTAATTGGAAATTTGAAGTATTTGATTATTGAATTGTTATTAAATTGTTATTCATTGAATTTCCACCTTTTTGTATATTTAACCATTTAACCGTCGGCATTGCAGACTGGGGGCTCGGAGCTTTACATCTATCTTTCACTAATTTAACTTCCAACCAAAATCGAGCCTGGGTGGGACTTCTATAATAGTTTAATTAAAATATTGGGTGCACCACACCCCCGACAGACACAACCCCCACAAGAATGCAAAGTGAAATTTTAAAACAGTACTGTGAATCAAATCCCAAACAGTACCAAAAGTTGCATCACAAGTCCAAGTGTTTAAAATTACAATTGAATTCCAGTGGTATTCCAAATAAATTCCAAAACTGAATGTGTTGATGTATCTATAATCTCAAACGTACTAATATGCAAATGGCTTGGAGTGTGGCGATATGCAACTAGTCCTTTGATGGTTCACAGTAATATAATCCAAAATGTTCTTGACTGAATTCATTATAATTCCAAATTAGTGTTTCTGTCCCAAAATTTTATTGAACAATTCAAAATCCAGTGAATAATAATTTGAATACATAAATCTATATACATTAAAAACTGAACACAACAGTAAGATTGATTCTGCTTCAAATGTTAAGTCAAGAATGAAAAATCCAAATGTAAGCAAGGTTATATACCCATCTACTTGACCCACGTCGCAATTACCATTTTCTGAATATAATCTGTGAACTTAATGGGAAATATCCATTCTGGAAGTTTCTAAGGTCAGAATCAAGACTGTACCTTTACGTCAAACAGAAGTTCACATATTTTACTATTAATAATGATCTGAATGTTTAATTCATCCTCATAGAGAAATATCATCTATGTATAATGTTGTTTCTAAAATAACTGTCGCTGGTTTGATAAACTATTAACTTGATTTTGAACAAAAGTGAAGTACAAAATGCAGATGCACACAACATATAATCATTAAGAAAAGCGAACAAGAGATACAAATTAAATAAACACAACACTTCCCCTCATAAAGAAAAAGAAAGATTTATACTATAAAGATTTCTTTATAATAATAGCCAAATATACATGTGATTAAAATTACACAAGATGATGTATTATAAATGACACAAACATACATGAAGCAATATAATACTTTGCTACACGTGAAAGTGCATCTGTAATTAGATTATATTTTGCCTTGATGTGCCTGACATCAGTAGTGTAATCCTACAACCTCAAACACCATCTTAATTGTCTCTGACTTTTTTCATCTTGCTCAGCTGGTTGTGATCATTCAATACAATAATCTGAGAAGGAGTTGAACTAATATACACTTCAAAGTGTTTCAAAGTCAATATCAAAGCCAAACATTCCTTCTCGATTGTGAATAATTTCCCTGTTGCTTATTCAGTTTCCTTATATAAATAGCACACTGGATGATCTATATCATTTTTGTCTTCTTGAATCAATACTCCTCCAAGCACATCAGTTGCATCAACAGACATTTTAAATCATGGACTGAAATTTGGAGTTGAAACAATTTGCGTAGTCTTAAGTATGGCCTTTAACTTATCAAAAGCCTACCGGCATTTTTAAGACTCCAATAAACCTGGTTTTACTACTCAACAAAATGGTCAGGGGTTCAGCAATTAAGTAAATACTGGAGCGAAATTTCCGATAATATCCAGCCATACCCAAAAATATTGCATCAGCTGCTTTTTACTGATAGGAACTTAGAATTCAGAGATACCTTTGATCTTAACTTCTATTGCAGTGGTTCCCAAAGCGGGCGGTACCGCTCCCTTGGGGGCGGTGGGATTACCGGGGGAGGGGGGCGCTAATGCTGAATAATGCTTCTTACGGGGTAAGGTGGGGGCGCTGAGGATAACCAAGGGGGCAGTGACCGGAAAAAGTTTATGAACCACTATTTTATAGGTTTAACTTGACCATATCCAACAATATGTTCCAAAAATGTAACACATGTAAAACTAACTTTTGCCTAATTAATTGTCAAATATGCATCACTGAGTCGATCAAATAATTTTCTAATGTTTACCAAGTGATCTTTCCAGGTGTTGTTGTAGATGATGACATCGTTGATCTAAGCATCACAATTGTCTGGACTAAAGGTAACCATCTTCATCAAACGTTGGAAAGTATAACCTTTCATCCCAAACGGCGTTACTTTATATTGATAACGTCCGTCTAGACTTACGAATGCCGAAATTTCCTTTCACCTTTCAGTCAGTGGAATTTGCCAGAATCCTTTCAAAAGATCAAACTTTGTGATATATTTTGCATTTCCAATTTTGTCAATGTAGTCGTCGATTTTTGGTAATGGCAATGGATATGTTTTGGTAACACTGTTATTTTTTCTATAGTCATTGCACATACAGAAAGTATCATCCGGTTTCTGTTCAAGAATACATGGTGAACTCCAATCACTTTTTTTACGTTAAAATTATTCTCCAGCAAATACTGAATTTCTTTTTTCAAACATTCCTGTTTGAAAGGAATCATCATGTAAGGATGATGTTTCACAGGTAATGGGCAAGACAGCCAGGACTCTATCACCAGGCTGAAAACTCCTTTCATTTGTATTTTTATCATACCTTAATTTCAGATTTGACTGACTAAACTGAAGATTAGTTCTTGGTACTTCACAAACTTTTGACAACTTCTATTTAAAATCAGAAAATAGTCTAGAAGATTAACTTCTGACTCTTTAGTTGCAAGAATTTTCTATTTTAATAACTTAAATGGTCTACGGAGAGTATGTCCAAAGATTAGTTCAAAAGGGACTCAATCCGACCTATCCTTGAACTGATTCCCTAACAACAAAATAATAGTAAATGAGCACCTTCATTCCAATCTTTTCTGTTATAAAAGCAATATGACCGAATCATATTTTTCGAAGTTTGATGAAATCTTTCTAAAGCCCTTTGACTTTCAGGGTGATAAGCGAAGATATAAATTGCTGGATGGATAATTCATGCATAACTTCCTGGAAAATTCCAGACATAAAATCTGACCCTTGATCCAGTTGAACCGATTTGGGAAAGCTAAACCACGTAACAAAAACAAACATTTATCAAAGATTTGTCTATGGTTTTAGTTTTAATATTCCTCAAAGGAATTGCCTCCGGAAATCTTGTGGACACACATTATGGTCAACAAGTATTGGGTTTAAGTAAGGGACCGACACAGTCTACTATTATTCTACTAAATGGTTGGTCAAAATGCAGGAATAGGTGGCAGATGAACTTAAGACATCTTCTGATTGGGTTTTCCAATGTAACAAGATCTACAGTATTTATAAACATCCCTTTTAATTTTAGCCCAATAAAATGATTCAAAATCTTTTGATAAGTCTTAGTGACTCCCAAATGACTAGCTAAATGAGGTTCATGGGCTAAACTACGAATTTCCTGTCTATACGACGACGCAGTAACACTTTGATGGCTTACTGACCACTCGTCACCAGCAGGTACCTAAGGTGGTTTCCATTTCCTCATAAGGACCCGATTTTTAACAAAATAACAAACAGGTCCTTTTGTGGCTTCAGTTTCGCTAATTGCCTTCTGAAACAAACAGGAGATCTCAGGATCTTGTTTCTGTTCGACAATGAGAGATTGTCATTTGTTACCCTGATTAGACTAAAGAGAACGGGTAGTAAAAAAAGGATCACTGTGATCAATTCCACTTGATTGATCTTTACCAGGAGCAAAGGTGACCTCATCAAAGGACTGATTAATAAATGTGTCAGATAAAGGAATAATGTTCGAATCAATATCATTCTGAAGAGCTTTCTTTGTCATAGATCTAAAAACTGCACACGCTGGGTATAAATCAGGGATTTAATTTTCAATAGGATCGACATTCTGATTTGGAAGTGCTCATATTAGACTAACATTATTTTTTTACCAAAAAAAAAAATACTTTCTGAGTGGAAGACTTATTGACAAATGAAACACCGTGAGTCAAGAAATATGTGTCAGCCGAAGGAGCAGCATTTTCTAACGTTTCTACCTTGTGCTCATCAAGGAAGGTTTTAACGTTCACTATGGATGCAATTCATGAACTCTTCAACTAATACGAGTTGCCCGCAGTTACTGTAGACTTGACCAACCATCTTGGCTGAGCACCACCTATCAAATCATTGTTCTTTTTCTCTTGCAAATTTGTCCGGTATCGTTTTTACGGTTCCTAAACCTTTGCCGATATGCCACAGGTACCAATTCATACCCCATCAGGAAACATTCCTTAACCAGATCATAATCAGCACTTTGTTGTACTAACAGTGAAGTATAGACTTCATGAGCATTTCCAATAAGTACACTTTGTAATAATAGAGTCCAATGCTCTCTTGGCCATTTCAGATTTTCAGCAATTTTTTTTTTATTAAATACGGGAAATATTTATATACTTCTTTTTCTCTTAAACAGGATACTACCTTAATATTTCTGGTACATGTAATATCAAAAACGGATTTATTTTCTTTTTTTGTATATAAAGGATGGGAACTCCTATTCTATTCTTTCCAGTTCTAAGTCGTTCATTAAAGAATCCCTCGCCTTGGAAGGATCATATTGTTTAGAAAGCTGGAACAATTCATCCTTCTGTAGGACTCTAACCCTTCCGGGGTCGGATTTAATATAAAGTTTTTCACTTTAGATGACGTGAAAGCTCATTGGCTTCAATATATTTTTCTCAAATATGTGAAATTAAAATACCTGGGACTTAAAACTCCGAAACAAAGTGAATTTAAATTTCAAAAGAAAAGTTTATTCGTATCCCGAACGAGCCCACAGTTCTCTATTATTACTCTATGGTCTTAAACTAAGTAAGCGAAAACGAACAAGTTTTGTAAAATTCAGCAAATAATTTATTTCCCTAGAATAGGAAATGAAAATTTCAAAACAACTTACGGTATTGCGAATTAAATACCAAATAGTCCTATAAATTTTATCATATGTCAAAAGTATGATGTTCCAACTGGTTTTGCAAATTGATGGTAAGATGATCTCATTATTGTTGTTTGAAATTAAATTAAGGGTTTGCTACTCAAACACAGAATATAACACACGGTGATAAAATGATATTTAAGCACAGCGACATCAACCAATTCTGTGTTAATAATTTACATAAAATTAAATGATATTTTATAAATTTAGCAGGAACAAATTTAACACGCGGTTATTTCAGCAAAGATTCGTAAAATTTATTTCATCTTTCGGTAGAGACAATTCCAAGTTTTCGTTACGTTATAATTTTTTTTATAATTATTATTACTAGGTCTACAAATTGAGCAGAATATAGACGCATCATATTGAGACATTATATTATATTCATCTAACAAAACTCCAGTTTCATCTTCTAGCATATAAGTTTTATTTAATACAATAATACAGAATACAATATTCAGAATATAAATAAATTCATACTATGCCCAGCGTGTGTGTGTGTGTGTGTGTGTGTGTGTGTGTGTGTGTGTGTGTGTGTCTATATATATTGTCGATGAAAGTAAGGCGGTTGTGATCACTAAACACAATAATCTGAGAAGGAGATGAACTAATGTAAACTTCAAAATGTTGTAATGCCAATATCAAAGCCAAACATTCATTCTCGATTGTAGAATAATTTCTTTGGTGCTTATTTAATTTCTTAGAAAAATAGCACACTGGATGATCAACACCATTTCTAACTTCTTAAATCAATACTGCTCCAACCCCAACATCACTTGCATCAACAGATAGTTTAAATGATTGACTAAAATTTGGAGCTGTAAGAACTGGTGCAC